>JAGDQP010012232.1:0-39796 GCA_022664845.1 Lepisma saccharinum
TGCACATTGACATTAACTACAAGTGTACATGATTCACTTGTCCATTTCCCCCAACTTTTGAAAAATTCGAACCGAGCTAACGCGAATTCAAGTCAACCTACGTTCTACTATCACCTCTGTTCTTTAAGATTGGTAATTGCAGCCGGTCTTGTGAAACATTCCAGCCAGCTACCATCCTTTCTCTTCCTACTTTTTTTTTTAAAAAGAAATCGTTTTGTGCACCACAGATAAGCCGTCTCTACGACCATCTTTCTAAAGAGAGGTACCGCTCTTAGAATTGCATGATGGATTATCATCCTAACTGACATCGCTTCTAGACCTACCATACGAGACACTTGTAGGCATTGAATATGCTTGACAACACCAGTAATTTCAAATCATCTGTCATTCCATTATATACCATGACCAACCGTTATGGCTGGTAGCTTCTTAACATCATGTATTGTTACGCATCTTCAACTGTGTCATCCATCATACAACTCTTAACAATACTGCTGACAGCTACTGTTAAAAGTCACAAGCTTAGCCCATTCAACCGTCACGCAGAATCATTTATTAGTCCCACATCATAAATCCTCACATTGTGTGCAATATTCTTACATGTCAGGTAGACATCGTCTTTTAAAGGATTATCCATTTCTCTATTTCAAAAGGCACGCACAGATTGGGCTCGCCTTTTCCTTCTACCATTGTTCAAGCAAAGATTCAAAGCGTTCTTTCAAATCATTATTATCCACCTTTTCATGCCTAGTTCTGTAACAAGTCAAAATCATACGTACATGCTTCATCCGTCAAGCCTTGTCACTTCCCCCGCTGACAATCGTTCTATCATTCTATAGAAATTCAAAGCGCTCAGTTAAATTAAAACCCGTTCTTACATCCTTTCCTAAACCATGAGTCGTTCGCATTGTCATATTTCATCCGAAACATTAATTCTCCTCTGAGACCTTAATCTTGTCATTGAAGCTCATGTCCTTTTCAAACACAACTGCCTTCCTAACACCGCTTTGTCCAGATAACGCACCCAATAAACCATTCGTCATTCTCAACGTCTGATATTAAAGTATTCGTCTCATTCTAAGGTCACGTCTAGTTATATTCATGTCTTACAGGTACATGGACATCATCCATCAACCAATGCTAGCATCTAACGAACCCTTTGTGACATTAATCTTTACAAAACCTATCGCAATCTCTCTTCATCTGCCTTTCATCGTGGTCAACTGACTGCCTTGGCGCAAGTGAGCAAATAAGCCGATTACACCGTCACGTACGACCATATAGCATTTCCCAATGAATAGAAGGCATTAAACCAAGTAGGACAAATACGGTAAAATTCCTTTGTTCAACAAAACATTGTAAAGTCTTCTATGCCCTAGTATATCGTCACCCGCCATTGTAGCGGCACCGCTTTGTTCATGTCAAACTGACAGCTGCTGTCAAAAGTGACGAGATAAGCCGATTAAAACGTCATGTAGGATCATTTATCATTCCCCAATGAATAGAAGGTACTCCCCCCACCCCTCACCCCCTCAACAGTATGGTTTTCTAAGGAACCAAAAAGCGACCCTTTTGGTGCTTCCATCTACTTAGCATTATCTATGTTAGAGGGCATCACGAACCACCGTTACTACCACTGGGTGGTAAGTTCGTTCAGTTCAAGAATAAACTGGTCCGGGGTAGGAAATGCGTCTATTTACTGCTGGTGGGCCCAAGCAATCTGCATACAGACCAAAAGAAAAAGCAACCGGTAACCTTTACCATGTGGTGAAAGTGCATTATATTGCCTTCAATCAGCGAACACGAAATAAGATCACCTTTAACGATATGTATAAGGTGGGTAAGGGAAGATATGGAGGTCAACGAATTGTTACACCTAATCGTATCCACTCGAAAACCCTAATTTCGTGTCGTTTCTAAGGCTCAGACAAAACTACATGCTGTTGTACAACAACACAACCGCCGGAGATTTGATCTCATTACTAGAGAACACTATATGACTGCCATATTGCTATCATGGGTAACCAAACACCAATCAAATAAAACACATAATTATGGTTTACTGTAGGACATATTATATACAGTTATCATATAACAGTAATTTGCCAACACTGTCACACCCATTGTTTTTGATCTATCATTGCGCAGATAACAGTCTTTTGTATCATGGTGTCCATGCACGAAAAAAAATTATCCTATTCTGTGACAAACGTTAATTAGTGGTCATGTGGTTATATGAAAGGGCCCATTATATATCATAGATTGGTAGACAACATTCTTTTTGTAGCATTGTTTGTATGAAATGGCACACACAGTATTCTGATGGTTCGTCACCTTCTTCTGAAGCACGTTATTCATATAAGACGATAAACTTCAACTCCTACTTGTGTAAACAACATATTATTGTAGCAGTGTTTCCATAACATGAAAATGGCCTGTATTTGTATAGATCGGAACATTTTTGTGGCGTCAGTAGTGTATCTAGGACGACAAGCACTAAATGTGAATTGATGGACAACGTTCCGTGTGCCTATCTGTCACCACCATTGTACCGGGGAGACAAGTACTCCAGTATTTCGTTACCATGATTTGCCGATACTAGTCTCATTTGCGTTATATTGCCTGGCGATGCAGGAATTAGTTATAAGAAATGAGTAACCATGTATCCTGATGGTTACACACTGTTGTATTTTGTAATCCGGTACATGTTAGCATTCGTACGTGTAATGTCATTGTATATGTGTTTATATATTATTTTCTAAATTTTTGTGATAGCTTTTATAACTCCATGTAATATGTAACCCAAACGCTGTATGTAGCAATTGCATAATAAACAAGTTAGTTACTTTCCAAATCTTGCTTTTTGTTGCAGTTACTGGTCTCCCACCAGCCGCCTCCCCTCGTGGCGGATACAGGAATGCCACCCAAATATGTTGGATACAGGAAATATTCCGGGGCGGACCAAAACCTGTACTGCTGCCTTGCAGTTAGTAGAAAGATCTACAAAGGCTAGGGGAAGATAACCCCGAACAAAAATATCACGATGAGGGGAAGGAACATCACCATTATCACTCTGAGGCTGAAGATGAATAACATCGGCAAGGCTCAAAGATGGACAGAGGACGACATCTTGAATGTCTACCTTTACTGCGAGTTCGTGGAGTTGACAATTCTACACCGTTAACACATGTCAAGAAATAGTAACAGATGGTTCATGGATTCTCCTGATGTAAAATATTCCGGAGGTAAACTAGTCCCTCATTCGGATCTCCGCGCTGGGACTGCTTCATTGGGTTCCGAGAATAGGATTAAGAAAGAACTTAAAACAGGAACGTGGAACGTAGAACATTATACCAAACGGGCGCCCTTCAGGTGGCGGTACGCGAGACCGAGCAGTACGAGCTAGACATATAAGCGATACAAGAAGTTCGGTGGGAGGGTCAAGATAGCATCCCACAGGGCAAGTACACTTTCTACTACGGGGGAACACAGTCTCTCGATTTCGGAACAGGATTCCTCATTAAGAACAGTATTCCTCAGGCGGCTCAGACTATAGGGTTCGTAAACGAAATACTATCGTATGTTACGATACGTACTCGATGGGGCAATACGGTTTTACTAAACGTCTATGCTTCGACCGAGGTGGCTACTGATAACGACATATATATATTCTACGATCAGCTAGAAATGCTGTTTGAACGATTACCGAAGTGTAATTCGAAAATTGTGTTAGGTGATTTCAATGCAAAGGTAGGAAGGGAAGAAAAATATAGACCTACTATAAGTAAAACCAGCCTTCACGAAAAGACCAACAACAATGGAGAAAGACAGATAACTTTTGCGATTTCGAACAACCTACTGCAAAACCCTACCTAGAACACAAAGACATACACAAATACAAATGGGTATCTCCGGACGGCAAAGCTCTCAACCAGATCGATCACGTATTAGTAAACAGACGAAGACACACAAACATAATGGATGTTAGGTCGTACAGTGGGGAGGAAGTGACAATCAATTAGTGATCACAAAAGTAAGGGAAAAGTTGTGCATCGCGAACAGAAAAAGCAAAGGGTTAAAACAACTAAAATTCAAAGTGAAACAATTAAATAATCCGAGCATAAAAGCAGATTACCAACTGGAACTGTCAAATAGTTTGAAATCCTAGCCAACTCGAGTAATAATAATGATGATATTAATAATGAAATTGCTGTACGTAAAATGTTGGAGGCAATTCGTGAAACACTTAAGAGTGCAGCGAAGGAACGTGTAGGTGAGAATAAACAACAGAAAAGCAAACCTTGGTTTGATGAAGAATGCCTTAAGCTTGATGGTGAACGAAAACAAGCAAGGAAACGATGGCTAAGTAATAAAAGCGAAGCAAATACTAACGACTACAGTAACGCGAAACGAAAACGCCACACACGGGTTCAGAAAATAAAAGCGAGAATATCTTACGCAGAAGATTCAGGAGATAGAATAAAACGGGAAGACAAATAACATACAAGATCTATACAAAGGGGTAAACTCGTTAAGAAAAGGTTACCAGCCGAGGTTAGGAATGATTAGAAATTAACGTGGAGATCTTCAGGCGGATCCGATTAAAATTGTCGATGTGTGGAAAAGTTATTTCGACAAACTTCTTAATGTACACAACGGGGAACAAGCAGAGGAACTTGAAATCCATACCGCAGAACAGTGGATTCCCGAACCTAGAGAGATCGAGATCGAAATGTCCGCAAAGAAATTGAAAATTTCAAATCACCAAGAATAGACAATATTCCAGACGAATTAATTAAAGCAGGAGGAACGGCCCTAATCAAGTAACCACATCAATTCATAAGTGCTTATGGAGAAAGGAGGAGCTTCCAAAGGAATGGAAAGCCTCAATAATAGTTCCGATTTAGAAAAACAACGATAAATCTGACTGTAATAATTACCGCGGAATCTCGTTACTTCCAACCTGTTACAAGGTATTAGGTAATATTCTGTTAACACGCCTAAGTGGATACGCAGATGAAATAATTGGAAATCACCAATGTGGATTTAGAAGAAATAGATCCACGTTGAACCAGATTTTTGCCTTGAAACAAATTTCGGAGAAGAAATGGGAATACAATGGGACGGTTCATCGGCTATTCGTTGATTTTAAGAAAACATATTATTCTATAAAAAGGGAAAAGTTATATAGTATCCTGATACGATTTAGAATTCCGAAAAAAAAATTTCAATTAGTGAGGATCTGTCTAACCGACCGATAAGCTGAGTACGGATAGGTAATAATATGTCAGACAGTTTCAGGATTCGCAACGGATTGAAACAAGGCGATGCCTTGCCCCCTTACTTTTTAACTTTGCGTTAGAATATGAGATTTTAAAAATTAAAAGGAACAAAAAGGGGCTATCATTGCATGGTTTGAATCAACTTATTTTATAAGCGGATGATGTAGATTTAATAGGGGACGATATAGATGCACTACAAAGCAACACCGATGCCTTAGTAGAAGCGTGCGATGAGATAGGCCTACAGGTAAACATAGATGAAACAAAATACATGATAACAAGCCGAAACACAGGGAATAAAGGAAATAAAAATATAACAATTAGGGATGAGGTCATCGAGAAAGTAAACAAATTTAAATACTTGGGAGCATACGTAACAAGCAAAAATGATGTCACGGAAGGAATAAAAAGTCGCTTAGTATCGGGGATAGTATGTTTCTATTCAGTCCAAAAACTTCTAACATCATGATTAATATCAAGGAAATTGAAATTAAAAATATACAGAACGGTTATTCTGCCGGTAATACTTTACGGCTGCTATAGTTGGAGTACAACCCTAGCAGATGAACATAAATTACGTGTATTTGAAAATAAGGTTTTGAGAAAGATATACGGGCCGAAAGGTGACGAGATGACTGGAGCTGGAGGAGACTTCATAATCTAGAACTCCACGGACTATACGATTCACGAGATGTAAAAATAATGAAATCGCGACGACTAAGGTGGGTAGTAGTGATGAGTAAAAGGGAGACCAAGACCGTAGCGATCTTGCTCATGATCTTGCACACCCAGTCTTGGTCTTGCATCGGTATCCCAGGTCTTGGTCTTGCTTACCAGAGCCTAGCAGCAAGTCTTGCTTTTCAGTAAGTTTATACGTTTTATACACCGGATATAGCGAGTAGTAAAAGCTTTGTGTATCACTGCATGCGGTAATGTGTCAATAGTAAAGGTATGTTTTAATGTATTCTCTTCATGTAACTGTACAGAATATAACTACCGAAGTTCAATTTCGCTCTAATTTGAACAACTTCACTAATATTTTATTATTTTACTCTTAGTTTACTTGCTGTTTTAGGCACACAGCTATATTTCATAAGATTTGACAGATTGCACTCATGGGTTATCAAAAATGATGACCAAAATAACTTAGACATTGAAGTTGTTACCTTGTAACAATTTACAGAATTGTGCTCTCTGCCATCTTCTAGACACTGTTCTAAATATTTTCCTTTCTCTGTGCCGAGGTAAGTTCCAAAAGGAAGACCAAACATAAACGGATATTGTGTTTAACTAAAACTTAGTATTGTTGTTTTCGTCTAAGAAGCACTCATGTCCACAAACCCAGACAATTGACGATAAAGTCATGGCTCAAGTGAGTTCTGGCAGAAGAGTGATAGAAAGTATAATTACTTAATTTGAATCTGAATTTATTTAAGCCTAACAAGATCTATAGCCCAAGGCTTGGGACAGCAATGGGGAAATTAGCGGCCAGGGCCTTGAACGTTAATCTGGACTCGGCTCGTAAGAGAAATCTTTCAACTCGACTCGGCAAATATTGTCCAATTCGACTCGTAATTCACTCGAGTTTCGAGTCGAGTTGATCTAATACGAGCCAAATCCTACAATATTAATGTCTCAATGCTGTCTTCTTGGGATGGATTAAATTTCCGGACAATCAGATGACAAATTATCCGGTATCCATTTCACCATCCGGATTTTATCCGTCATCCGAATATTAACCGTTATCCGGATATAAGCCGACGTCCGAAAATTATCCGCTATCCGTCCGGATATTACATGACATCCCCATATAGTCCAGTCATTAGGTAGTTTTTTGGTGCAAAAGGTTGAGAAGTTTTAAAATTTGGCATGATTGTACACTTAACAGCCCTAACTATGATGCTAAATTTGTATCCTTGCGTTGGAGGACAGCCGCTCACGCCGCCATCTTCAAAAGTGGAGCTTGAAATGCGGATTTTAGCATAGAACTCCATTCTTGTAGGTTTTAGAAAACATTTTTTAAATTGAAAATTTGAGAGGATTCGCAATGTAAATTTCCTACAAAGTTACTTATATAAAAATTTTGAAAATGTCGCCATTTTGAATTAAAAAATGCGGAAAACATCTAAATATGATAAGTATGTTCAGTCCAAATCCCTTACGTTAGACAAACGAAATTTGATATGATGACGTATCATCAAGAAGAGATTATGGGAAAATTACAAAATTTGGAAAAATCGTCATCTTCAGTCCAATATGGCGGACAAGTCATATATGTAAAAAAGAACAGTAGAACAACCAGGCCGAATCGCTGGAGTTAGATAAACGAGATTTTTGCATAAATGTATACCATCAAAACTAGGTTGCGAGAAAATTACGAAGTTCGAAAAATAAAATCGCCATCTTGTATCCAATATGACAAACAAAGGTATGTGTGTCGAAATATGCCCAGGCCGAACCGCTGGAGCCAGAGAAATTAAACTTGTCATGAAAGTTTGTCATCAACGGTAGTTTACCATAAGATTTTGAAATTTCAAAAGACTCGCCATATCGGATCCAGTATGACCGAGAAACATACATATCTAAGATATGCACCTATATTTTAATCGGCTCTATTGGACTTTTTCGACGACTTTTTTCAAATTTCGTAATTTTCTCGTAACCTACTCTCGATGGTACACATTTATGCCAATTTCGTTTCTCTAGCTTCAGCAGTTCGGCCTTAGTGTAATATATATATATATAATTTGTCCGAATTCGAGTTGAATCGAGTTTTAGCTCGACTCGTTTCCATCCCTAGACGCCAGTGCTCTTCCAACTCATCTACGACCGCTTGGAAAGATTACTAACGTGTTTGTGGACCAATACTTTGCTGTGGAAAATATGTATCAAAGTAAACTTGCTGAATTTGAAGCTTTCTTTGCTCGATACAAGACCACGCGCCTGTTATCTCTAGCTTACTCTAAAGTAACTTTTGCGTTCTATCCAAAACCATAGCACATTCTAGTAATATTCCTCCCAACTTTATCTACAGGTGGCAAACAATTATCAAGTGTACTGCAAAACTGTTGTTTTATTCAGACACAGTTCTCCGTAGCATAACGCAAAGAACAGAACACAGTTTTCTATAACACATATCAATACACATTTGATAACATCGACCAGTAGCTTAGAATACAAAGACTTGGTTACACAAATCAGTAGAGACTTCGAACTGACCATAATCCACATTAATCTGAATCAATAAATTATACCACGACAAACCTAACATCAGAAAAGCCAGGACATCAAACTTCCTTTTGTTCTTTATCACAACTATCCTTAACAGAAACTTTTCCCTTCTATTGTAAGTTTAGTGTACAGTAGTGTACAGTGTAAGTTTAGTTTGGTATGCTACAGTAACAGCGGTATGATTCTCAGATCCACTCACATGGCTTGCACAACTGGGAACACCTTCACTCCAGCGGTATTTTTACAGAAGCCAAAGAAATTCAAGTGAAGGATATAATGATTTCCCCTTCTTTCCACGTTGTAAAAATATTCATATAGTTCGTGTGAAAAACTCTTGCATGTTGGTCTTGGTATTCCGCGAATGTTGCAGGTATGGTCTTGGTCTTGCATCAATTGGTCTTGGTCTTGGTCTTGCATCGTTATCCTGGTCTTAGTCTTGCTCTCGATCTTGCATCCCTTGGTCTTCGTCTTGCATCGGTATCCTTGGTCTTCGTCTTGCATCGGTATCCTTGGTCTTGGTCTTGGTCTTGCATGCAAGACCAAGACCAAAATTGCAAAACCAAGACTCTTGTGCTCATCACTAGTGGGCACGCCATGTAGCTCGGAAGGGGAAAAACGAAGATTATATTCTATCCTGGTTGGTAGAGCGGATGAACAGGTGCCATTGGGTAGACCAAGACGTCGTTGGGAGGACAATATTAGTAGAGATCTTCGAGAAGTAGGTGTTCGTGATGAAAATTGGCCTTATATTGCCCAGGATAGAATCGAATCGCGAACGCTTATTACTACGGCAATGAACTTGCGACTTCCATAAGCCACAGAGTTAGTTAGTTAATTACTTAGTTAATCCTGCTCCAATGTTAAGAGCGTGAGTCCATGCTCGAAGTTCTTTGTCCAGAGCACATCGTAGATTGCCTTAAACCGTCGTAATTAGCTATCATCCCTATATATATATATACATTACGCTTTCTACTGGGATGTGTTGATCCGGAAGCATGTCTACAAGTATGCTGTACAGGTTCTCGTATGTATTGAAAACAGCTAACGCCTCCAAAACTCCATATCACAAGGAATCCGTCGAAAAGTTCCTACAAGCCTGACCATCAGCTTCTAGAGTGATGCCACCATAGCACTATATCGAAGTCACAGCAAAGGAGGGCGTCCATTGATCTATTGCGTGCAATATACATTTCGCTCTCACTGCTATCTCGGAACAGGTACAAACTGTCATCGTCCTTGGTACTGCGTTCACGACCTGGCTACAGACCTATCTTATAGAACCTGCTGACCAATCACGGTGTACCGTTTCAGGTTGTATGTGTTCTCCAGTTAACCAATCGTATCACAGTAAAGACAAGTGTTGTAGGTACATTTGGACAAGTAAACTTTATTCTTCGTTCTACAACTCGTGTGCTGTATATCATCGTATTGCGATTCCACATACAAACAAGATTTTCTCTGATCGTTCGTAATGGGTATCGTCCTTCACATGTCGAATAAGGCAATATTCATTGTATTACTCCCCCAACATGCGACTCTAATGTCTAATCTGGTAAACAAAGATTGACAAACCATATTCCACACCCCGTTTTTTGTGGAAAACTAGTATTTGCCCTCATCAATCAGTACACTTTCTACTATAACAATGTGTAACGGGGGGAGGTCCTCCCTTGTCCTCCTCCCATTCTGCAACATTCAACTGTGAATGCGTAATCATATCACGTTGTGGTTCCGATCACATGGACAGTGTCAACGGATTTTTCCCCTTGTGCGCCTCTAGTATGACAATATATCTACATCGCTCTCTCTCTCTCTTTCTCTCTCTCTCTCTCTCTCTCTCTCTCTCTATATATATATATATATATATATATATAATTGGGTATATATACTTTTGTATTTCTTTATCAGTATTTATAGTTCTGTCCTTATATGTACCAGGTGTATGCATAAGTAGTTTCCGGTTTAACTAAGAGATGGCGACAGCGAAAAGTACGCAGCGTATTCATTTGACACATACGTAATTTTGTTCCTCTGACATTAAACTACAAACACACACAAGTTGAGTCCGCCAAACACTACCGTCTTTGTTTTATCGTTCAGTGATCATGTCGAAGTTTGTGGATGAAAAAGATCATTTGCGGCACGCATTGCTCTCCTTATTTAATCAAAAGAAAAAGGCTGTTGAAAGTCATCGTGTACTGATAGAAACATATGGTGAACACGCTCCATCGATTAGAGCATGTGAGACATGGTTTCGACAATTTAAAAGTGGTGATTTCAATGTGAAAGACAGTGCGCGCTCTGGTAGATCACAAAAGTGCGAAAACGAGCAATTGCAGGTGTTATTGGAGGATGAACCAACTCAAACTCAACAGCAATTGGCAAAAGCATTAATTAAATGTGTCATAAGAAACAATCAGCAGACGTTTACGAGCAATGGGGAAGATCAATAAACTGGGTAAATGGGTCACACACGATTTAAATGAACGTCAGATGGAAAATCGCAAAGTCACTTGTGAAATGCTGCTTCAACGCCACGAGAGAAAATCCTTTTTGTATCGAACTGTGACGGGCGACGAAAAATGTATTTATTTTGAAAACAAGAAGCGAAAAAAATCGTGGCTTTCACCTGGCAAAGCCGGTCCTTCAACACCAAGACCAAATCGCTTCGGCAAGAAGACCATGCTTTGTGTCTGGTGGGACCAGAGCGGTATTGTGTATTATGAACTCTTGAAGCCCGGCGAAACCGTTAATGCACAACGCTATCGCCAACAAAATTAATGATTAATTTAAATCACACATTGATCGAAAGACGACCGGAATGGACTCGAAGACATGGCAAAGTGATTGTGTTACGCGACAATGCGCCGCTCACACAGCAAAACCAGTGAAACACACCTTGAAATCGCTTGGATGAGACATCCTTCCGCACCCGCCGTACTCCCCGACACCTGGCGCCATCTGACTATCACCTCTTCGCATCAATGGGGCACGCGCTCGCAGAGCAGCACTTCAGCAATTTCGAAGACGTAGGAAAATGGCTCGACGAATGGTTTGCCGCAAAAGACAAACAGTTTTTCTGGCACGGTATGCATCAATTACCTGAAAGATGGGCGAAATGTGTAGAAACCGATGGCCAATATTTAGAACCAAACAAAATTAATTTCCCTTGAAAATTACGTGTTTTCTTTACCACAAAAGCCGGCAAAAACTTATGCATACACCTGGTATATATAACATTAGTTATATATGTACGTCTATAGTTATATTTTTATAGAAATATATCGATATTTATATTTCTATCTGTATGCAAGTATAAAAATTATACGTGTCATCTGTATTTGGTATATTCATCCAAACCCAAACGTTGTTCTACACGGTCAAAGCGGAACATGCGTAATGTAGTCCCATCAGTACGTGACAAAAACCATCTCGGGCTATTCCAAGCCATGCGGACGCTGCACCAGTGAAGTTGCAGTATCGCTATCGTTGCCCCGTATTTATCACCGTTTCCTAGGCACTGGTGTACCTGGTACGGTGTGTAATGCTGGCCATATCAGTTTATTTACAGCTCTATTCCATATCTACAGAGCTAAATTCCCTTTGGTAAATTTTCCTTCTGAGGGCCCGCAACTCTTGGATACACTGCGCATCTTAGTTCTTTACCCAGCTGCGTTTGAATTCTGCCTATCGCTTCATAAAAAAGCCCATGTAACATATTCCCTTTCTCTGGATGTTTTGCCAGTGTTTAATACTTATTACATGGATGCACAATAGTCTTATGATTTTATGTAGCATGTGTTATTCCTCGATTATATATCAACAGATGGTGCCGTTGTGTGCATATTTGACATCCACTTTTCTGGCATTATTTCCTAGTCTAGTTTTCCAATGTGAAATTTTTATTTCGTGTGTTGCGATAATCAAGTCTTCGAGTGGGTTGTACAGTCGGCTACCATTTTCTTATTCCTGTTTCTTGGCGCGAAACATATTCGCAGCGCTCTTGACTTTATCACACACACGCAATCGTTCCTAGTTGTGGAGTTCGCGACTTTATTCGTACATCATTGCAACTGCCCCTACTACGTTTTATTGACGCTGGGCTGACGTTTTTCAGGCTATCCGGTTGACATCATTACTTTGGTAACTCGTTCACTATTTTCCGTAATACATGTTGGCTACAAAAGCAATATCTGTCCCCTCTCGCCCGTATATGGAAAGGGGCTTCGTGGGCGTGGTGGTTCAGTGGTAGCTTACCCCAGGTTGGAAGTCAGGGCTGGGCCATAGGTATTACTGTTAACTGCTACAACCCAGTCGGGCCGGCTAACGGGCCTGGCAATAGAACATCACCGGCCTGGGTGCAAAGTCGTGTTGGGGGATGGTATAACTTTTAACAACCAGGGCCACAATGTAACGGTCTAATGTTCTACACTACGAGACGGCCCCATAGTCAAATACAGGCTACACCACCTACGTCTACATCAAGACATACTGTTACTATGTGACAGTACGTGCCTCGAGCGAAAAGCAGGGACAACTCGCTTCCAATGCAAAACTAGGACAGCAGTACGAAGGCACCCAAAACATACCGGCCAACATCGAAACAAATATTATGGTTTTGCTCTCAACGAATATCGTCTGCTTCCAATTAAATTTTGGTTTTCTATGTTTCTTTATGTTTTTTTTAAACGTAGAAAAGAAGTTTTCTTTCGGATGTATTAACAAACAAATGTTTTCAGGAAGACCTATCGTGATCACTTAGCTCGTTTACGTAAACGACTTACTGCAAATGTTCGTGGTGCTCGTTTTTCATCAGCCAGTATACGCGTTCAAACTACCAACATTTTTTCTGCTTTCTTATGAACATAGAATCCATGTTAATCCTGATTGAAGATCTCGAACATCGTTCTTTAGACCAGAGATTTTTTTCTTATTTCTTAACTCGCGGATCATTCCGTTTGAGGATGTCGTCTCTCTTTTCTTCATATCAAACCTGTCAGATCAATATTTACTACCATTTTTTCCTCCACAATATTATTTCAGCAATGCCTGTCCACGTCCGTGTTGAGGTTTGCCGCTGATCATTCATCTTACAAGATATTTCTCCTAGAGCGTGTCCGCTTGAACACTTATATAGTAATTCTGTTCCCTCCAACTCTTCCGAATCTCTCTCCTTCCTCTTCTGTAACTATTAGCTTCGGTAGATCCCTTCACACACACACACTTACCGTCCATCATTTACTTACGTTACGTCAACTACCCATTGTCGTCCACTCAATTTCTTTCATACAAAACTCCTTTTTTATATTTGGCATCAGGCACACCAGTTCCTCTGAAAAAAATTTCCCGCGGGGGAACCAAAAATTTCCCATCTACTGCTGTGTGTCTCACGCCAAAAACAAGCAAGCTGTGTCTGTCACGCCACAAACAAGCAAATGATAAAAAGAGAACGATAAAAAGATACAAATTCCAGGCTACTTTCTGTAACATAGAGTAAAGGAAAGATCAACAAAATCACTTGTCAACTGCCTCCCTCGCTTTTCAAGAAAAAGCTCGCCCTGAAATCCCATCTCAAACAGTACAACTAGAAAATAGTTCCTTACAGATAGATAACGCTTCGGTAGAGTAAAGCTTTGTGAATGAAAAGGACCAAACAACCTGCCGTCGTCCCTTGCAACGGAAGAAAGAAAAATGGCAATAGCCAATGAATAAAACGCTTGGCATATGCACACGGGAATTGCTTTAAGCAATGAACGTTGACAACGCACTAAAGATTATCAGAAGAAACAATACTGATTTTTTCGCGCTCCTAAATGTATTTTCATAATGATGATTCTTTTTTTTAAAAAAAAGTGGACAAGTTTTATGCTACAAACGGCTTGCAAGGGTATACAAACCCTACAGGCAACGGAGACAGCTGTGTAAGACAGAAATTAAAAAGTGTAATGACGTATTATACATATGTAATAGTGGAAAATTTCATTGTATCACGAATAAAAAGTGCAGTAGTAGACATTTAACATCCTTAGGGAACTAGACAATAGCAACAGAAACTAAGTACATGACATTATCGATTATTCCCCCAAGGCTTAGCAAATACTAATAACAAATGTAGATCCTATACGCCTATAGAATAAGAAAATATATAATAATATAAATATTATCATAGATCCTCATATTCGATAAATGGATGGAACCCAAACGAGCATCCATTAATTATTAGAGGCGCCAATTAGGGTTGATCCACGTATTTATACGTTGCCAAGAGACTGGTTCAACCAGGAAACATCCTAGCCTGCGTTGCTCTGAACATATAGTGTTGCGATCCCAAAATTAGAGTGATTTTAATAAATATTATA
Organism: Lepisma saccharinum; assembly: GCA_022664845.1. Taxonomy (NCBI): domain Eukaryota; kingdom Metazoa; phylum Arthropoda; class Insecta; order Zygentoma; family Lepismatidae; genus Lepisma; species Lepisma saccharinum. The sequence goes on from JAGDQP010012232.1 coordinate 14,873, forward strand.
CCAAAGTTTACAAATTTAAGTGGTATTAAAAGTAACCAAAGTTTAGAAATTTATCCTGAGTTGTGAAGCATACCAATAAACTAATTGTAAAGACCTTACTACTAAAGTTATGGGGCGAGGACACAATAAATGTCTACTGGCAGCTTCAAAACTTCAATTCTGTCTTTGTTTTCAATGGAGCAATAACGTTAGTTTCTGGTGCACCAATGTGTATCAACGAATATATGAAGTTATATTCACGAGAGCCTTACGTTGGGCTCTGGGAGAGACCAAATTGACGTCATGTTGACTACCTACGTAATATTCTAACTTCTCTCTCGGGTCGCATCCAAGCACTAACCTTGGGTTGTCATTACTAACTTCCACTAACGATACACTATCGAACACATATGGTCTAACCTGTGAAAGCTTTAGGGAAGTTTATAGGGGGCTGTTTTTCACTTCTATCTTTCTTTCAATTGGAGCACCATCCTTATTGTGTTATGTGAAATAACGTGCACTAACGATGCACTACCTATTCACTTGCGGTCACGTAGATTTAGGTTCGCATAAGTCTAAAATTGATTTCTGAGTGAGTCCAACTTAACGTCAGGTTGTTCTCACCAACTTCTTTCGAATTCTATCATTAGAATGAAGCACTAATCTAAGTGTGTTGTGCAATAACGTGAACTAGCGATGCACTAACGAATATTTGTGTTTCTATTGGGAGAGCCTTACGGGGACTATCGGAGTGGCCAATTTCACCTCAAGTTGACTACGCAGCTTTTACTTCTGTCTCGGGTTGATTAGAGCACTAACGTTTGGTAGCTAGCACTAATATTCACTACAGAACCCACACGGTTTAACCCGCGAAAGTTTCACGCAAGGTTATGAGGAACCAAATTGACTTCAAGTTGGGCGCGCCCACAGTTCTTCTGTTCTCTATTTGTTCAAATAGAAGCACTAACGTTAGTGTCGTGTGCACTAACTTTGCACTAGCGATCACGTAGATTTAGGTACACATAAGTCAAAAATTGATTTCTGAGTGAGTGCAGCTTAACGTCAAGTTGGTCTCATCAACTTTTTTCGAATTCTATCATTAAAGCGGATCACTAATTTTAGTGTGTTGTGCACTAAAGTTAACTAACGATGCACTGACGGTGCACTAACGAACATATATGGTTTCATTCGTGATAGCTTTATGCAGGATTATAGAAATGGTCAATTTCATATCAGTTTTTTACCTTTCTCTCTCTCTCTCTCTCTCTAGTCGCATTAGAGCACTAACGTTGGGTAGCTAGCAAAAACGTGCACTAACGAACCAACATGGGGTAACCGCCTAAAGCTATATGGAAGGTTATGTTGTACAAACTTGACGTCAAGTTGGCCGCCTCCACAATTTTTGTATTCTCTCTTCGTTTCCCTTATCGCACTAATGTTAGTCATATGCACTAACGATGCTCGAACTATGCAATAGCTGTTTCGTATATTTTGATTTCCATGGGTGGAAAATTTCTTTCTCTGGCTGAGGCCAAATATATTCACCATTTAATTTTCCCAAATTGTCGCTTAAGAATATAGCACTAATGGTAGTATCATGTGCACTAACTTGCACTAACAATGCACTAACGATGCACTAACGACATATATGGTTTTATTCGCGATAGCCTTACGAAGGAGTATGGGAATGGCCAATTGCACGTCAATTTGACTGCCTACGTAGTTTTTTACTTATCTCTCTGGTCGCATTAGAGCACTGACGTTGAGTAGCTAGCACTAACGTGCGCTAAGGATGCACTAATGAACCCACATGGTTTAATCCGCGAATACTTTACGGAAGGTTATGAGGAGCCAAATTGACTTCAAGTTGGATGCTCCACAGTTTTTATCTTCTCTCTTAGTTCCCATTGGAGTACTAACCTTCCGTAAAGCTTTCGGCGTTTAACGCATGTGGCTTCGCTAGTGCATCATTAGTGCATGTTAGTGTTAGCTACCCAAAGTTAGTGCTCTAATACGGCCAGAGAGAGAGAGAGAGGTAAAAACTGGATGTCAACTTGACGTGGAATTAGCCATTCCCATAGTCCTCCGGAAGGTTCTCGCGAATAAAACTATATATGTTCGTTACTACGTCGTTAGTGCATCGTTAGTGTTCGTCAGTGAGCATGACACTAACATTAGTGCTGTATTCCTAAGCGAGAATCAGGGAAAATATTTGAGTGGGACCACCTTGACGTCAATTTGGTCTCTCCCAGAAAGAAATTTTAGACCCATGCCTACGTAGATGTACGAGATAGCTAGTGGATAGTTAGTGCATCGTTAGTGCTCGTTAGGAAACTTGACACTAACATTAGTACTCCATCCTTAAGCGAGAATTAGGAAAAATATATTGGCATGACCGACTTGACATCAATTTTGCCTCGCCAATAAAGAAATTTTAGACCCATGCGTACCTAGATATACGAGATAGCTAGTGCATAGTTAGTGCATGTTAGTGCCCATGACCCTAACGTTAGTGCACCAATGGGAACAAAGAGAGTATACAAAAATTGTGGTTGCTGCCAACCTGACGTCAATCTGGTTCCATAAAGTTCCGTAAAGCTCTCGGCGGTTAAACCATACATGTGCGTTAGTGCATTTTTAATGCTCGTTAGTGCACATGGCACTAACATTAATGCTCCATCCTTAAGGAGAATGCAACAGTTCTTTTGCTCCTTCTCTACTCCTATTAGAGTACTAACATTGTGTCTCTAGCACTAACGTGCACTATCGATGCACTAACGAATCCATATGTTTTAACCCGCAAGAGCTTAACGAAAGTGCATGGGGGGCCAACTTGGCGTCAAGTTGCCCCCACAGTGTTTATCTTCTCTCTTTGTTCCCATTGGAGCACTAACGGTAGTGTTATATGTACTAACGTTGCACTAACCAATGCATGTGGTCTCATCCTTTAACTCCATATGGGGGTGGCAATTTGACCAAGCTCTTGGAGTCTCTGTGCAAGTCGCATGTGCAAATAAAAAAAAATACCGCACCTGACCGTACCTAACCTTGGTCACTACTTTTATTAAATTTCCTAATGCATATATACATAAAAACATAAAAAAGTTCTTTTAAAAAAAAACGACGCCAAGGTCCCGGGACCTCCCAATACGTTAACCGTTACGCTATGCCTTCCCAAAATATTTAAGCTACCTTGACGCTATGCTGCCAGTTGCAGAATCATCGCTTCTTGGTGTAATAGTGTTACTTATTTTCGAGGCTTTCTGCGCCTGCGCGTATTAGCTCTTCCACGTGCTCAACTGCTGCCGTAGTTTCCGGCTACTTTGCAACCTTGAGAAAGTCATATACACACGGCATCGTAATTTGCGTATTTCCGTCAGTTTAGCGAACTTCGTTTATGATGCACCAAGAAACAGAGTTAATGTTTGTCATTTTTTTTTTACCTATTTGTACTTTGTATCCGCAGCTAAAATTTTGTGTGGAATGTTAATTTGGCATCAACTTCACGTGGTAAAAAATGGGAATAGGTTTCGGTATGACCTTCCGTGATACTACCTTGATAGAACGTTTGGCATTTCCACTCTTCAATTATTTCCTCAACTCTATTGTTCATAGATCTATCAGCAGAAAAGAGTACACGAGTATCTCTTTATTAATCCTCTTCAGTGAATGTCTCTCATTCTGTACGTAAGAGCTAGAACCGAGTAAGTCACAAATCCTTTTTCTTCCAGAAAACGGAAAAACTACTTCCTTTCATATAGAAACTAAATGGACAAACTACATTACATACTTTCTTATTTACACTATCAAGTATTAACATGTTTACAACGAGAATCGAGCAGCCACTATTTGAGGCCCTCCGAATGTTGTACAAAACTCCATTAATCTCGTTTTGCTCAAAACTGGACTTACGCGCTACTAGCTCTCAGGTACAGTATGATTTTCGCCCTGATTTCTTTTCCCTGAGCCAAGCGGTTAACAATCTCGCTTTCGGTGCGAGCGGTCTCACGTTCATATCCTGGTAAGAGATAAGTATTTTTCGGTTTCGACACAACAGCTTGAGGGGAGGCTCGTAGCTAGCCGAAATCCCCGAGGGCGGGGGTACTAGACCAAATTGTAAGGGTCCCAAGGCTATGACAATATTTACACCGTATACTAACTAAATAGTAGTATGCAAAATATTGGTAGGGCTCTAGGAAAATTTTAGGGGGATTGAGACCCCCTAAGCTACGGCTACGGATCTGCTTGAGGACAGTTGCAGAGCTATTTTGTTTAGGAAAGTCAGAAAATGCTGTGATGGGAATAGTTTCACTGATACCACAACACCCAATTAAACCTGAAGTGTCTGGAAGACCAAGGCCCAATTTGAGCTCTAGCGCCTTCTAGAAGTTTCTATTTGTTTCGTTTTTGCACCTCATATTCTCACTTAAGGCTCCTCACTACTCCCTCTCCCACTTTTTAACATTTTTCAAAATATTTCAAAATCTAATAGCATTATCAACATTTTAAGAAGATACATCTCTAGTACTTACAAATTGCTATGAAATCCAATGGACAGCGATCTCGAGATCTTGTCCATTGATGAGTGATTCGTTGTCAAAGATTATGACATCATTATTTAATTAACAACGTATCACTCATCAATGCACATGATCTCGAGTTCGCTTTATTTCATAGTAATTTGCAAGTACTAGAGATGTATCTTCTTAAAATTTTGATAATGCTATTAGATTTTGAAATATTTTGAAAAATGTTTAAAAAGTGGGGTAGGGAGTAGCCTTAACAATACTTCCTAGCTACTTAAAGCTGGATAACGGTACAATTTTTGCTCTTCCAATTTTAGTAAGTTGGCTAATTGAAGTAACTAACTCATATAGCTGGTCTAACAGCAATCATTTTACCCTGCTTCGTTTGCAAAGAAAAAAGATCCTAAGTTATATAATAACCATTGCGTATGTATATCCACTTCTCCTTTGACTAAACTGTGTAAATTCTGTATGTTTATCTCCTCACAATTTGGTTGGATTTAGTCTGGTAGGTTGGTGAGTTTAGTTCCGTTTACACAGGCAGCTGTTACAAGTTTAAACTTTAAATAATAAATACATTTATTTTAGAAAATCGTCATGAAATCTATAAATATTGTTAATAAGCCCCACTTCCACTAGGATGCCCTATCGAGTATCGATTAGCCTTACCTAACAAATAATAGGCGTTATCAAATTTAATTTGATAGTTTTAGTCCCAGTTCACACATGCGGTGCGGGAGCCGCACAAACAGTACACACATGCTGCGGCTTGTCTGCGAACACTTTGCGGCTTTTAAGGACGAATCTCAGTTTAAAGAACTATCGCAATGGATGTTCACGTTCCTTGCAATAGAAATATTTTTTTTTTTACATATGAAATTTCAACTTTCTCTTTTTATTCAAATTGAGAATATGCTGCTTTTAAAATAAGATCAGTGGTCCTGTTTCCAAACCGATATGTTTTTATTTAAAATGGAATAATGTTTATATTTCATTTATATGAAAATTATTTCTCAGTGCACAAATAAAAATTGTTTTATTAATTTTAAGAAACCGTAATTTACAGTGCATTTACGAGGCAAGAAAATTCGTAGACAATTCCATCCATTTTTTTTATTTTATTTTTTTATTTTTTTTCATTGGAATATTCCTACCATATAGTGAGAATATTATACCTGCAAGTGTGGAAATTTTCAAGTTCTGAGGGTTCATGTAGGTGGGAGTGACAGTTTATATGGGGAGGGGGTTTGCTGCAGGGTTGGCTGGTTTAAACCAAAGTGGTTTAAACTAGTTTTTTTTTTTAAATCTCAATTAGTTTAAACTAATAATTGAAAAAATAAAAGCAAGAATGCCACAAGTAGTGTGAACTTCATGGTGACGATTTCACACATTAAACCATCTGCGATAATTTTATATAATTTTCGCCTTGTAATCAAGGGGTCCCGGGTTCGAGTCCAGGTTGGGACAATCTCTCTTAGGTGCAAATCGAGTACTGGTTCGGATTTCACTTTGAGCTGTCCTTCATAACCTCGCTGCTGCATAAGAACATTAATGAGAAACAAACCTATTTCTATCCATATGTAATATAAATAAATGAAGCAAAATATTTAAACAAAACAAACTGTTTAAAAAACTGTTTTTTCCAACCCTGGTTTGCTACGTTTGCTAATTTTGTTTAAGTTCATATTTTTTACTAGATTATTATTTAAAGGGTGACATTTTTTATGTCCCTCTTGGACTCGAACTCTACCACTTCGAAGAACCTGTACTGGCCGATTTATCATTTTTTCCTAGATTAATATCAATTAAGTTGAAATTGAAAATATACAGACAGAACTGTCATTCGGCCGGTAATACTTTACGGTTGCGAAAGTTGGAGTACGACCTTAGCAGATGTACAGAAATTACGGGTGTTTGAAATTAAGGTCTTGAGAAAATATACGGGCCAAAACGGGATGATATGGCTGGAGAATGGAGAAGACTACATAATAAAGAACTCCACGGAGTGTACGACTCACCTGATGTTGTAAGAATAATGAAATCGCGACGACTAAAATGGACAGGCCATGTAGCTCGGATGGGAGAAAAACAAAGACTATATTCCATCTTGATTGGAAAAGCGGAGGGAAAGAGAGCGTTGGGAGGACAATATTAGAAGGGATCTTGGAGAAATAAGTGTCTGTAGTGAAAACTGGCTTGATCTTGCCCAGGGTAGAGCCCGATGGCGAGCGTTTGCTACTGCAGCGATGAACTTACGAGTTCCGTAAGCCATAGAGCAAGTAAGTAAGGATAACATCATTTTCAATACAAAATAACTTATCAGTTTATACCTCCAATTATTCATTTTAATATTCGGTCAGACTTTATTATTATTATTTATATTATTGAGTTTATATAATCTCTACTTAAAACAGAGAAAAATATGAAGAATCTCCAGTTTTATAATTGAATAGTTGAAAGAAAAGAGAATAGATTAAGAAGAAAAAGATTTCAAAAGATACAAACCGCACGGCTCCCGTGCCGCTAGTGTGAACCATCTAATGCTGTGCAATGGCCCGTAAGGAACTTGCGGCTACCGCGCGGTCGCTGCACCGCTATGGGCGATGTGGCAGGTCTGCGGCACCGTCCGGCAGCCGCAGAGTGTGTGAAACACTCCATTTATTTCAATGGCCCATAAGCTTGCGTGCGGCTGTCGCGCGGTCGCCGCACGGCTCCCGCATTACATATGTGAACTGGGACTTACAGAACTCAGCCTTAAAAGTTTGTTCTTCCTCTATTCTTGTTAAGGAAACAATGGAAAACTGATGAAATTCGGCCTCGAAAAACGTAGCTATGTAAGCACATCGAAACGAACGCAAATATTTCTGCGAAGTACTGTGAAGTTAAAAATATGTAAGCACTATTTTATACGCACAACGATACATACAAACAAACACATACTGAGGCTACAAATCACTCATTCTCGAAGTTATAATAACAAAACCCATCGACATAAAACATGTAGCATAAGACCACAAATCAGTTTTCTTATTATACAAGTAATAGCTATAAAGATACTTTTCGGAAATATGAACCTACATTGAAACGAACAACATCTACGCGACAGTTTATCGCAGTAACTTGTTTTTATAAACCTAGGTTTGTAATTCCAATGCGTGTGCGCGTGTATGGTTTCCTAGAAATAACATAAAGCGAGTCAAGGATATAATCACGCGCAGGAAATAGTAAAGGTCAGAACGCATGGATTTACGAGCTGTAAGTCGGGGCCAACCTTCCAATAAAACAGTCGGCTATCCGTGAGAAAAGAAATGGAAGAGAATAAAAACAAAGAGACAAAGAAAGTAAAATAAAACGACAAACTGCAATTGGACACAACAGGTAAGAAACATTTCCACTAAATACATTTGTTCTTCTGAAATATCGATTCGTTTCTCCAAAAATAATGTAAAAGTTCAAAATATGAAGAAAGTTTATTTTCTTGCAGGACTACGGAAAAGTGAAAGTTAAAAGTAATGCCAAGGATGCATTTTCAAACTAAATAAGAAAAAAAATCAGTCATTCATAGCATACAAGGAAATAATATAAAGATCTGAGAACTGAAAACCACAAGAAATAAAACACCATGATACTGAAATGCTGAAAGAGACCACAGTCAAAACTTGTGTAGACTGAAGTCAAAATAACTGCCTTAATTCGGAAAATAGAACTTAAATATTTTGTTTGATAAGGATTAAATTGTCAACGATTCACAGTATTTAATGTTATGCTTCGGTCCTAGAATATAGAGCATCTAATATTTAATGCTTCATTCACTTTAGGTGAAACCTACTTGAAATAAAATAAAATTTATGTTATCAAAGCTTAAAAAGAACATACACAAGGGACTATATGAATATGTATTTAGGTTAGGTGGTTTGTGTTGCGAACAGAATAAATTATACAAAAATGGAACACATTATCTTTTTTTAAAAATGCTGATATACTTAAATGGAAAACAAATGATTGACCCCAAGTAGCACATCCACGTCGGCCAATATGGACATATTGAATTTTACGATATCGATCGACATCGTTCCACGACATGGGCCCCATACTGGATGGCAAACATCTTGGTCAATATCGGTCAACGATATCTATCGACATCGGACACCGATGTTGATCAATATCGGGATCGACATCGCTCAATATCGGTCATAAACATTGTGAACATAATGTAAATCTGATTTTTTTACTATTTTTTAAAAGCAATCCCCCCTTTTTATATAGGACTACCAGCATAGACAAACCAACAAGAAATAGTAAAACATGTTAGAAATTGTGAAACAAAGTTATTATTTATGTAAAAATACTATTTTTCTGTAGCTGAAAGTTACTTCACTTCGCTCTGCTAGTGGATTGTTTGTCGACCACTGCTAGTTTCTAAAATAATGTGGATTCCGATGTTGCACTGATGCTAAAATTTGTGGTTCCTCTCCATTGTAATCACTTTACGTTTCGTCTGTTTTTAACTCCATTTTTATAAAAACATTTTTATGACATAGAATCTAGTGTCCATTTCATAAAGAGTGGCCCCTGATTTCGCGGTTCTGTCATGACGTAACCTCAGGAAGTTATATTGGATTGTCGTACCTCGTTGGAATTGTTAGAATGTTAACTTTTTAATACTGGACAAATACAATTTTCCTGTGTAATGTGTGGTGAGAAAAACATGCAAATTTGGGGAAAAGTGCGATTTCTTTAGTACTTTTTTTTGTTTTTGTTTTTGTTTTTTTGCAAACTCAATATTTATACGAGTGTAACTCCAAATTGCGATCACGTAGAAACATTTCCTGTGCACGACATGTAGATGCATCTATTGGCTGTAATTTGTGAGAATCTTAATTCTCTTCACTTAATACTCGTAATTAGGTAAAAACCGATATAATGTTATCTCTGAATTGCCGCGGTGTATTATCAATCTAAAAAACGAGTAGGAAGATCCCGAAGTCCTCTCTACAATCAGTTTCTTTTTATTTGTTTTCACATATAAACAATAACTTATTTGACATTGTAAAGTTAGCTGTTGTTCTCGCTTCTCTATCGCAGCTCATGGGCAGTGACAACGTTGCCACATCACCGCCCGTGTTTTTTACCCTATTCGCTGTAGCTATTCAGTGGGAGAAAATTGTTTTCCGATTTTCTTATTTTTTTATATTTTTTATTTTGTTTAAGTACTGATTTAGCTATGGGAGTGTTAGTGATTAGCTTGTTTTAGTTACATATCTACGTTTGCAACATGCCTTATTTGCGAAGTTCTGAAAAGTCCATGGTTATTCAAGTTCGAACACACTATTTTGACGCAGAGAAAGAGCAGGGTGTAAATAATTTCGTATCTCAACCAGTAAACCGTACTGCCAAGTGTCTTGATGTTAGTAAGCGAACAGTGAAACGCGTTACAAAGGAACAGCGTGAAAGTGGGAACTTTTCTATGTTATATATCTTTATTTATTATATCATTTTGCGTTAAAACAGTGCTTATTTTTTAGCGGTGACCGGGCTCGCGAGTGTTACTGCCACAACACGAAATATACAGGCATAGCACAGTGTGTAATTTGTCGCCGAAAGAGGTAGGTGGGGGGGATCAAGGCGCATATAGAGCCGAAAAATATAATACGCAAAGCTTGAGATGCTGCTACATGATGCAGTGGAAAATACCCGGAAAAGTGTTTTTCCTTATGGGTGTTGATTTACGTTGAGAGCGCGAACAAAAAAAAACAGTTTCACCATTGAGAAATCATACGTAAGTTGTACAAGGGTCATCCAATGCTGGCACACAAGTATCGTGTTGTAAGTGATGTATATGCATTTCTGCGATATAAAAGACAATTTTCTTCATTTTGGTCTAGAAGTACTAAAGTATACCTTGAACATATACGAGGCCCCAAACGCGACACAGGTAACGTCAAGCTACTTGTATGGAAACCGTAAAGTTATTTATATGAACAAAAAAAAACTTGATTCAGACACAAAAACTTCCAAACAATACGATATTGATGCAGTCCATTGAATGTCCCTTGTACAAAAGAAGGCGCTATTTAAATGATTTTCCCCATCTGTTCTAGAGTCACCCATGTAAGACTTTTCCCATTTTCTGTTCACTTCACTTGTGAGTAGTAGCAAAGGAAATTGCTTTATTAACAACTTGTATGTTATATTTAAAAGACGAAATATTTAATGACAAAACTTACGGTACTTACAGAAATACAGACAGTATGCTGTCCAATTTAACTTTTATACAATTCACTTATAATGACCAGAGAACAATTTGCAAATGGGATTAACAATATTATCTTTTGGTTTCTTTTCCGTTGGAGCATCAGTTGCGGAATGACGCCCACTATTCAACCATTTTACCACATACTTTTCTGGGCAAAAATGTTCAAAATGTGGCCCATTTATATTAATTAAGAGAAGGTTACTGACTGTTGACACACTTAACTTATTCCTTATTTCAGTTGCGGCTAGATTCATGACGGAAAACCCGTGTTCGCATTCAGCCGAGGATACAGGAAGAAGTTCCACTCTTTTCAGCAACTTTTTGAGCTCTGGTCCTATGATCTTCGTGTTGTCCTTGTACTCCCTGAACTCAGCAAGGGTTGAAGCAGTTTTTGTTTGGAAGTGCTGTGCTAAAATAAGGACATCTTCATCGCCGTACATCTTTTTCAAGGGATCATCAGGCCAAGAAGATTCATGAAGCACAGATACATCAGACAGTATCCCTGATTGTCCAACAGGAAATCGAGCTGTTATATTATCGTATAAAGCCTGATAAAATTTCTTCCTTGTGCCTTCACACTTCTTCACAGTAAGCTCAGTAGGATGCACAATGCTTTCACCACGGAGCGAACCACCCTCAAGTTCCTTTTTAGCGGCACTTATATTCAAACCATCATGATCCTTCAAAGCTAGAAGAGTGTTCAAAGTACTTTCAAGTTTGGATCTTGCTGCTAACACACTTGCGTCTCGAGACTGTAGGAACAGGCAAAGTTCATGGATTATATCTACTGCATCTGTTACAAATGCTAATTCCATTACAAATTCATATTTCTTTAATGTTGATAGCATGCCTTTGCACTTCGCCTTTTCCGTTTTGTTTCTTGAATCATCAGCTAAACAATTCTTCATGTGAGCACAGAGACCCGCGTAACAGTTCCACAAGGCATGCACAGAACGATGAGTTGAAGTAATCCAACTAATATCCAATATCTTACCTACTTCAGTAATTTCAAACGAAAGGTCTGCACAGTCTTTGCGTATTTTTGACTGACATAGAATAAAAGGCGTATAATGTATCAATGAAAATTTGCAAATGTGATACTTCTGTGACCACATTTACTACGTCATGAATTGCTAATTCAAGTTTATAATTCATGCAATGTAATATTTTTATTTTTTCATTACCTACTGCATCTTTCAGTCGCTTCACAGCGCCTCGGTATTGACCCTGAAAATTACTTGCACCGTCAGTACAAATTGCCACCAGTTTAGATTTCAACGTATTTGAAGTAATGCCTAATGTAGTCAGTCTGTCCAGTATGCTGTTTGCAATACATTCCCCGGATGTATTCGCTAGTTCAAGTAAATCTACGAACACATTCCATGGATTTTCTTCATACAATATTCGAAAGTATATGATCAAACATACTTTGTTTGATACATTTGTGGACTCATCCATCATGAGAGAGAACTGTGTATTAGATTCATTTATGTACGATATAAGATCCTCTCTCATGCAGTCACTGATGAAGTTCACTATGTTGCTACAGGATACATTGGAATATAAAACGTTACCCATAGCAATTCCGTTCAGTTCTTGAAGTTTTATAATGTCGGAAATGTTCTAAATGACAAATGATTCTTTGCGACGACGTAGGAACTACGGAACATTCTACATGTCACTTCTACTTTTTCCTTATTCAACCCAAGCCACCGATGAATATGAGCTGTCTTAAAGGCACTTACAACCTGTTCCTCTGATTTCTTTTTCATTATGTCGGTGCGTATCTTATGACCTTTTGATGATTCATGTTCGTAAATTCTATCCAATAGTTTCTTTGAACTTTTTGCTGCAACACCATCCACCCACTCTTGTTGCACAGCGCGGACACCAGTTGACTGATCAGTTTTGGATAAATGTGATTCACTACAAATCAGACAGACTACCCTAACAGCATCTGTATTGTGGGCTTTAGCACATAACCATTGTCTTTTCTCTTTCCACTTTGCAAACTGCGATTCACTACACACCGTGGGGGAACAACAGTCTTGGTCGATTCAACGAAGATTCTAGAAGAGAAGTAGCCGTTACTTCCTGTTCCTGTAAATCGTTGTCTGAAAGCGAATGTACAGTTCTAGTTAAAGTGCTGTCCTCGGCAGCATTGCTTTTATCTTCACTTTTTCAATGTGTCTGTTTCTTTATTACTTTGATTATCTGATTGTGGAGCAACAGAAGACAACTCAGCAGACCCTGTGCATCTATTTTTGAAGTAACTACGAATATCCATCCTTGACGACGCTCTTGACACACCTTAACAAAAATATCAACTCAGCTCACAATGTGACATAGTGTTGCCAGGTTTTCGGCAATTCCCACTTTAGTGATAAAAATTTCCCTGTGCAGCTTTAAGATTCCTAAGAAGTACTGGTACGGACAAATAAAAAATGAACGACAGACACTTTGTGTAAAGAAATTCATTAGCAAATACATTTAAAAAATGTTTCCCCTCCTATAAGACAAAATATAAGTGAGGTACCAGTGAAGTCTCACGAGGTGCCAGGGAATTTCCCACCCTTCCCCCCTGCAAATAACACTCTGCCGGTAGCACCACAAGTCCTAAATTTCAGAAGTTCTAAAAGGTAAGAAGTAAATTCTCTGGATTTTGCAGAAGTCCTAAATTGCACAAGTCCTAAAAGACGAGAAGTCAATTTTCTGGATTTTTCATAAGTCATAATTTGCAGAAGTCCTAAATTGCATGAGTCCTAAATTGCACAAGTCCTAAATTGCACAAGTTCTAAACTTGTTTTGCGGCGCTGCTATCGCGTCGCAAGCCTGTCTCGAGCTTACATTGCTATATGGGAATATGTATTAACTCGAAAATGTCTCAATATTCAGGAGCCTAAACATTTTTTTTGTTAAACTACGTGTGTCTGATTATCCACTGTAATTTAACTAAGCCTTTATTTAGCTCTTACATGCATTCTTTATTACTAGATCATTATATCATTAAATTTCGTTGGTCAGGGAAAATTGTTGGTTTGGAACCTTGAAATCAGGGGGAAAAGATGAAAGTAATTTTGTAAAAACTCTGCCAGAAACCTCTTTGCAGCTGATATGAGGCACAAGAATCTCACTAACATTTTATCTATTTATCTTGAACTAAGCTCAAACTGTGTTTATCAATTTTTCCTACCTTTTGTTTTTATATTAATGAACAGTTTTCAATTACTAAGTGTAATTTAATTGATCAAACTCTGTTGTCAGTTATCAATCATTTTAATTGATCGAAATTTCATAGAAAAATGGTCATTAAAGTAATATATATATATATATATATATATATATATATATATATATTAAATCACAGCCATATTCAATCCACTAGTGGATGAGGCCTCTCCCCGAAGGGAGGAGTTGGTCTACTGTTCCCACGCTGACCAGACGGGTTGGGAGAGGAGAGCCGAAGCTCTCACTGTGATCGCCACTGTATTTTATTCACAGCAGCTCCCCAATTGTCCTCACGATGCTGGGTCAACACCGAAATTTTTGAGCCCCCACCGGGAATCGAACCCGGGACCGCTCGCATCGAAGTCGAGCGCGCTACCGACTAGGCTACGCAGGGTCAGCAGACCGAGATATGTGGAAAGAAAAGGGGGAGGCCTTCATCCAGCAGTGGATAGAAAACGGCTGAATATGATGATGATGATGATATATATATATATATATATACAGGGTGGTGCAATTAAAAGTTGCCACCCCTTGTATCGCACGAACGGCTACAAATATGAGAAAATGAAAAAACACGTCCAGCATTATTTCGAGGGGCTATCATTTTAAGCTTTAAAACTTGAATCCCAAGCCCTCCAAGGTGGGGGGGGGCATCTTCAAATTTTTTAAATCGGAAAGGGGGTCGAGTGATATTTCGTTTGAAAGGTCTTGACAAAATAAATATTTTGCTGAAACTTTCAAGTCGCTATGTTGTCCCCATCCAAAATGGCCGGGGTTCAAAGGTCATGTCTATCAAGTCCGTTTCTACCCCTTGTATCGTCCGAACGGCCACAAATATGAGAAAATGCAAAAACACGTCGGGCGTTATTTGAAGGGACTATCATTTTAAGCTTTAAAACTTGGCCACCAACCCCCCTAAGGGGAGTAGGCGAGGGACAGCTTCAAAATTTCAAATTGGAAAGGGTGTCGAGTGATATCTCGTTTGAAAGGTCTTGACAGAAAAAATATTTTGCTAAAACTTTAAAATCGCTATGTTTTCCCTATCCAAAATGGCGGGGGTCAAAGGTCATATCTCTTCCACTACTAATAAACAATGTGAAATATTATGAACATTTAAAAAATCCCTACGGCCTGAACCTCAGGTGCTAAAAGGCCATAAATAAATATTATTTCGCTAACAAGTCATCATTCCACATTATAATGCCTTACCCCCTTGGCCTGAGTTTAAAATGCCTAAAGGCCATAAATGAACAATATTTCGGTAGCAAGTTATAATTAAACTTTATATTGACCTAGCCAATCCCGACCTGATTCTGAAATGCCTAAAGGACATAAATAAGCAATATTTCGCTAGGAAGATATAATTCAAGCTTTTAGTAGTCCTATTTTTAAGTGAAATATACGAGTTTTTAGTTTAGAGATCCTGCACCATATTCATAAATCAGATATTATTTATAAAACAGACCGAAACATAATGATTCATCCTAGCCAAGTTGCTACACTGCCATTGGCAAGTTTAATTTCTACTTAAGAAAATAATAAACAGTGAATGCATAGCTGTGAATGTGCAACAATACTAAATTTAAAATTCAAAGATATTTAATTAAGAAACTCACCTAATTCCAAAACTGAGTGTTCTAAGACACCTCCGCCTCCTGAATGTTCCAGCCTCCAATGGCTGGATCAATCATAAAAATAATCTGAAAATTTAAAATCATAGTGTTACTATCTACATTGAAGTCTTATTTCGAGGTAACATAAGATGATTGTTTCCAAAATTATGAGCTTGTATTCTACTAATGGGTTCAATAAAATAAGTTGGAATTCTGCGCGTATTCTCAGTTCTGCGCCTTCTATAAATTGATAATTCTTGTGCATAACAGAGCCTCATACTAGTAGAACTGATTAATATTTTAAAAATTAAACTGGTCGCCTCAACATATTCTCAATCGCTTGAAAAAAGCAAGCATTTGGAAAGAATTGGCAAAATGTGAATAACAAGTATATAAGAAATATACAAAAAGTATACTTCGTCATTTCTAAATAAACATTGTTGGCTTTCCACGAGCCTCTGACGAAAATTTTAATTTCAGGACTATGGAATCCTTCACATCTAATAAAAGACTATGTATTAACTTTTCACAGTACTCCAACTCAAATCCTCTTAGTTCCGGTCCAATCATATTTTCAAAAAGTGAAAATCAACTACACCTCATTTCATAGCGTAAGTAAAAAATATGTGTAGTCCGCTCAAACTATTTTTAATTCCAAACAGCGTAATTTACAAAACTATCCACGTTAATTTTTCTGTCTCATTCTTGGGACAATATCTTCAATCAATACAAGACAGTGCTAAACCACAATTGGTTCACATTGTGGAACACAAAATATAATTTTAGCCATAGAAATTAATATAATTTAAAAAGATAAAAACTATCTTTTATTTCAATTCTTCCGTCTCAAATTAAACAGTCCCGGCGCTGACTTCAAATTTTAGTAAAGAGTTTGACAAGATATAATCAAAATTTTTACGAATCAAAAATTACATTAAGATCCTCTCCCCTATCTTATTCAGGCTTCAATTCTATAGGCCATAATCTAAATGCAAAGGTCCATTGACTCAAATGTGCTATGTTCGAATTCTGCAGACGACCATTCCGATAAGCATAAACGAAATTATTCTTAAGTCATTAAAATTATAATGAAAGAAACAATCCCAGATTCCAATGCCGACTGCGGTATAAATATTTCTTATTTTCAATAATAATAACTATAATATAAGAAAATCACAAGTTGCCAGTTCATGATCCAATAAAATATTTTAAAAATATTAGAAAATAAATAATCTACTTACTTTCCCTAAGATGTCAGTATTGTAACACTACGTTCAAGTTGCAGATATACTCTAAAGAGAATTCAAAGCAGAATCAATCAGTTACTTCTCAAATTCGAAACCTAGTTAAACAGTAAAGCCAAAGGGTCAGTTCAAACTATTTATACAATTGAATCGCTGATTTGAGAAACGTCATAAGTCATGCAAACTATATTTTACAAGAGAGTTTTAAAACTTTACACACAGAGTTATAATTATTGAAAATGAATACGCTAATGTCCGCACATCAGAGCCATGTAGGTCGACTATTGTCTGCTGTTGAAACGGCTGTTAGATCTAGAAATAAATGTCCTTAAAGAATTAAAGATGCATGTCAACTCATTTTCGGCACATGAGTGACTTATGACGTTTCTCAACTCAGCGATTCAATTGTAAATGCTCCCAAAATTTTCGTTGGCGTCGCTCAACGAAAAACTAAAGGTTTCCCCAAAGCATTCTAATCTCTTTATCTTTTAAAACCTTTTCCGCAAAGCAGAGTACGTCTCCTGACTGTCATAAATACCTCTTCTTTTCAATGTCTACCTACTTCAAACCTTCTGATACAGAAGAAACAGACAAAAAGAAAAATGCAGTTACAGTTGTAAACATATTTTTATCACAGCGTAATAAAAATCAAATTAGCCGGTCCTCATAATGTACAGAATAGACCCTAAAATGCGGTTTTCAATTTTCAAAAGCATTTATAGCCGTCTTTTCACATTTTCTGCGCTTTTAGCCGGCCCTCCCGCAAACAATTGTTTGCAATAAAGCAATTAGGTCTTTGTCAGTACTCAAAATTTTCTGAAGAGGCACTTTTTATTCTTCTACTGCTTCTTACCGCTAATTACTTCTGTTTCTGTGCTGGCTTGTAATAAACCGTATATTTGTTATTTTTCATTCTTTAGATTTATCTGTCGCACAACTACAAAATACCATAAGATGGACAAATTGGTAATAAGACTTTTATATATGATATATATATATATATATATATATATATATATAAGGTTTCGTTATCAAGCTTAAAAGCAAAATTCCAAAATATCCTAATTGCTAGCTATAGCAAAAATACAATATATAAATCTATTTTCAATATCTTGTCATAACGACTCTTCTTATTTATTGTCCTAATCAATATAAGTGTTTCTCAAAACGAGTGTTGAGAAAAAGATCAGCATCTCACTTCAAAAGAAAATTCGTATGGTTTTTACGAATATTTTATTGCTTGTCGGCTAAAAGGATTCCATCATAATGGTGTTTACTCTTCAACCGTTATAGGCATGTGGAAAACAGAAAAATTTCCAGAAATTCTCCAAGCAACTACGTACAAGACAACAAAAATTCTATTCGCTACAGAAAATATGGCGCAAAAATTTAGCCAATTACATTCTCTCAAGCTTCAGTTAAAGAATCGTTTCCATTGGTCAATGTAGAAAAATCATCCATAGAAAAAATCTTTTCTAACCACTATCAGTGTGAGAGAAGCAGTTACATATGTTTCAGCTGTCCAGAGAATAGTAACTTTCAGTATGTTTGTGTTTAACTTAAATAATGATTGTCAGAGTCTTTTCTTAATAAAAATTATTGTCTGATACACTGTAAAAATAAAGACATTTTTTTAAAATGAAAAATGTTATAGTAAAGGGCAACGGGGGATGGCGGTTTCATACCGAGTTTCGCGGCCGGCCAAATGTGGGTAAACGATAGCGCATGGCGAGCGACAACATGGCGGATGACAATTTTAAAAGTAATTTTAAAAATATAATGATTCATTGTTTGCCACTTAACTCGTCCTCTATTACACGTAAAACCTTCAAACTTCTAAGGGACCTAAACCTATCCCTCTAACATCCTCCTACAACTACCTCATCCTGCAACGTCAAGTGGTTAACGCTACAAACCGGTTTCAAAGTGGTACAACAAAAAGTGTCAAGTCTTCTACTCAAGTCCCATATCTGTATCTGGTGTTTCTTTTGAGATATTCACGGTATTATGTTGCAAGGTGAGCACCTTGTTAGAAACTGCTTTTTTCGCAAAGTCATATCTTAAAAACTATGGCATCTAACACAATTTTGTTTTCAAATTTGAATTCTATGATGAATTTTACATAAAAAGACACTAAAACTTGTCTTTCGCAACTCATGAAATATAACTTAAAAATATAAAATTCAAATGGATGTGTTTCTGTAAAGTATCGGTCGCGAAATTTAAAGGACAAATCATGTTAAATTTGGAAGGGCGTAACTCTTGATACAGCTGGCCCACAAATCTGTAATATGGAATTTATACTAAGAACCTTACCGAGAATCGATGTACCAAATACCATCAAAATCTGAAACTATGGGCGACGTTTCAACTTTTTTCTGCCTTATTTGGCGTGGAATCTACAGCTTTCACTTAAGCATTTCTGCACTACATGCTCTGTCTGTAAGGCACGCGGGCATCTAAGCAAAAGCACATTATAAACTACTTAAGAATTAGATTTAAGAGGCCTCCGATCCTACGGTGCAAGTGTATGTGTGTGCGTGTGTCAGAGAGAGAGAGAAAGAGTTTTCAAATTTTTAAAGATATTGGAATAAAAGACAAACAAGAATGAAATTTTAAAAAGTGCCCCCAATAATACTTATGAATGTGTATGAAATGAACTATATGAAATTTTGAAATTGTTTATTTTATCTGAGAAATTAAAATACCTGTATTACATGACATCATATGCCAACGCAATTACAGATGTTCTAATTCCTCAGATAACAATGTCAGATAGTTCATTTGATACATGTTCACAAGTATTATTGAGACCGTTTCTCAAATTTTCATTGTTGCTTTCCATTGGTCCAATACCTTAAAAATATGAAAACGCTCTCACACACATACTCGCACTATAGATATAGGGGCCTCTTAACGACTTGGATTTACTGATCCGTTTAAATTTGGTAAGGCTTTAACCTTCAGTGATGGCATCTTTGCAGTATGTGAACCCACCTAAGCGCCTAAGCGAAAATACGTTGAGAAACAGATTCAAGATTTGGGTTTAGTGATCACAATTTACACGATCGTTTCAAATCTGGCGACGATAAAGCCTTCTTCTTTATTGTATTTGTGCACTATAATTGTTTTTAATGCTTATATTATGTGGTGGTTGTTCTTGTGACTAAGCTTATTAGAAGAAACAATATGGTGAACACTGTTATAATCTGAGACTTACGGACTTGAATAAGAATAAGTGATTACACCAAATACCAGTTTTTCAATGCTTTAGTATTAATGATCTTGAGGTAGTAGATAAAATAATACACTAAACGTTATTCTAATTCGCTTTGAATACATCGCACTTTATTGGCTTCTAATATGACATTACTTGTTGGATATTAAGAGTAGATTATTTATTTGAATTATGCTTATAACTGGGAAATAGTATAACACACTGTTCTTTTACTTGATATACCCACTGTTCTTCACGTGTACTTTGCTTGTATGAATTATAATGTGGATTATGTATAAAATATTAATAATTCACTAAACACTGGTAAGTCTTTTATACTTTAAGGATATTCCTTTAAACATAACAAAGTCTATACGATGTTCATTAGCGCTAGTACTATTAATTTCAATGAAAATAGTCTCCTATACTATTCACTTGTATTAGGACTTATATACACTTGAATGTACAATGAACGTCTTTGCCACTGAACCTATTTTGCACTTTTGATGAATGAATATTATGTTACTGCCTTGAAGTCTATGATACTTTAAATCTTGTAACTAACACTATCCAATGTCTCCAACTACGTAAATCTATGATTCTTATTATGAAAAGTCCTGGTTATTAATCATACTTTCTAAACACATTCTTTTATGAATAATGATGTAACTAAATTATCTATCACGGTCTTCTCTCATAACATGGAAACTTTGACGATCTTCTAAAAATCCTCCTAACCATATGGTATTCAAAATCTTTCCTTGATAAAGAACAAATTGACGGTAGCAACTAGATGGTGTGCATAGCAAAACTTCATGGACTGTTACGCTCTCTTAACCAGCTGTCTCATGCATGTAACGTTATTTCTTCCTTTACGAGCATACTTTCCTATGTCGTTAATATATCGGACAGTTACATAGTTCTGCCAGCTCCCACAAGCGATTAGCATGCCTCAATCCACACAAGATAAGTGGTGGCGCTGCAGCTAACCGTCGCGTTTTTGCTAGAGATCAGTTTACTTCCCAAGCGCTTTGCAGCGTCATAAGGAAATCTGATTTTCCAAGCTAGCGAATACCAAAGGCAAGGTAACAACATTCAGAGGTTTCACTTCCTCTGGCCTGTGGTGTCGATGGTCTGAAATATTACTTGGCCGGTACAATAGACTTCAGCACCCGGTCATGTTTTAAGAGTAATTTCATCACTAAACAGACATCTTACTAGTTATCGTCTTTACTGTGCTTCTTCGTACTTTATCATTATTCTTTTCTTTACGTTTTCTTCCGGTAAAAATAGTTAGGTCCATCTATCGGTCTCCTGGGCAATTACTTATGCTCATTCTGTAATATCATTCAACTGGTAGATTTATCTCACTGCAAATTTTATATATAAGATTCACTGAGTTATATTCTTTAGCTTTACGACATATATGAAACATAAGTATGTATGAAATAATTATCAATAACGTATTTACAAGTGAAATATCATAAATTTAAAGAGCAAAAAATTCTGATTTTTTATTATTATATCGGTACCTTACAATTATTGTATAAGTACTTTTGCACTAAGGAAGTAAATATTTTCCTTGCGTGTTTGCTACGAGATATTACGTGGTTTGAGAATATTTTTTTCTTACGTAAATACTATAAACAAAGTTGGGAACGATTGAGATCTTGACATAGAAAAGAATGGAAATGATCAACTGGACACAGAAAAAGCATAATGAGCAAGTGCTGGAGAGTCAGTAAAGAAAGAAACTGGTTAGGACATTGAATGCACAGAAATTTTATAGTAAGGGATGCAATTGAAACTGTAGCTGAGGGAGAAGAAGAAGAGTAAGAAGAAAACCTAAATCCTTGATAGTGTTAAGGGAGATAAATCATATAGGCTACTGAAACAAAAAGAAGGGCACACTGAGAGAAAAATTGACTGCATTTAGAAGGAAAAAAACGTAGATTCCGGTTACAGGCGGCTTTCCTGGCGCTACACATGCCACGACAGGAGGACTGCATTCTGTGTTGGGGCTCAAGATTTTCTGTACTCTGTTGGAAGGAACAGAACCAAGGTAATAAGGATAGCGCAGACGTACCTGTACGTATGTTCGGTACAGAACTGACAGGGTGGGGTTCTAGATTCTCATGACGGCGGTCTAGATTTTCTAGGTCATACCGTTGATTTCCATGGTCGGTGGTCTAGAATTTCTTGGCTATACTCTTGGTTTTCTTGACAGTAATCTAGATTTTCTAGGCTTAAACTTTGATTTCTTTAGCTGTTGTCTAGATTTTCTTGGTCATGCTCTTTGTTTCCTTGATGCGGTTCTAGATTTTCTAGACTGTGCCTTTGATTTTTTAAGCGGTGGACTAGAATTTCTTGTCAGTACTCCTGGTTTTCTTGGCGGTGGTCTAGATTTTCTGCACTACACCTTGGACATTTTGAACGGTATTCTAGAATTTCCAGCGGTTGTTCCGTATTTTCTGAATAATGCTGTAGATTTCCTAGACCACGCCTTTGACTTCTATAAACCGTTTTCTATGCACTTGATTGCGTGTACGGTGATCTAGATTATTTTGACTATACTACACATCGTGGTCAAGAATTTCTAGGATGTGCTCCGGATTGTCTCTGTGTGGTGATGTAGAAAATCCACCCCAAATTTTCTTTAACGAATTCTACATCATATTGAATTGCATAGCACATGAAACAGATCGTTGTAAAAATAAATAGGAAAAGTTGTTTTGCAGAATCCAAATGTATACAAAACAAACAAACAAACTTACCTTCAAATGTTTTAACAAAATATTTGCCGACAGACCTCCGCCAATAGACTTATAAATTTTCACTTTATTTACTCGGTGGCCAGTATCACAAACAGTTAGTTTGCTTGTAATACACGTTAATTGCTTCTCAGCCACTACGCGCCATCACCAACCAGTCTACAGTTAGTTTTCACTATGCAGAAGGAAAATCCGTTTACGTAGTTTGTAGTCTGTGGGATCGCACAGATCGTAAGGACCGTACACAGGAGTGGGACTGTGTACTATCAGTACAAAACTATTTGAAATTGCATTAAAAAGATTTTCTGTATCCTGCAAGTGCTAACGAGGGTAGACATGATTTTCCGTCTATTAGCGGCTGTACAGATTGGTCATGGCTGAGCAACAAACCTGTACGTAGCCTGGTATAGAAAATCTTGTGTGTAATGCAGAATCTTGCTAAATTTTGCCTCTCCGGATTATCTAGACTAAAATTCAGCAATTTTTCTCTCAGGGCAGCAAATCAAGATGAATGAACAGAGGATTTAGCTTACCTTAAGGACCTACCGCTTTTGGAAGAACAATAATTACTATTATGATAGGAACAATTATTATTATTATTATTATTATTTTGGATATAAGACCAAAAACTACACAGTGTTTCTCTTCTAAGAAGCTTAGAGTTGAAGTCTGCAGCATTTTATTATTAGAATACTGCAAACTTAAAATTATACTAGTACTATATGGTGCTTTGGTTTAAAATCGAGAAAAAAAAAGCTCCAATATTATGCCATATACTTTATAATGCAGTTGATGCAATTAAGGTATATTTGAGAATAAGGAAAGAAGAGGAAGGAGATGAATCCAACACCTTCACAGTATTGAGGAACATAAATCGTGTGGTGAGACAAAAACAGGAGCGCAAGATCGAGATGCGTGGATGGTGCTTAACATGACTGGAAGGACCTGCCGCTTGCGGCAATACATTAATCATGATGTTTAATGAAACTTTCAAGAATTCGAAAACTGTTTTGTATTGATGATGATTGAATGAAAAGGACTAACAAGCTACATCCACAGCACGAATTTTGAACAATACTTTGATTACATTATAGAAATAAAATCTTTTCTTAGTTTTTAAGGTTTTGTGATTAATAAGACTTCGAACTATTTCTATCTTACAACTAATCTGCTTTTCAACCCTATTCTCTTCGAGTAAATCGAAAGACTACATCAGCACTAATTCGCCTCCTGTCTTACTAAGCAACATAGCTCTGTTCCATGAATACGGAAAAAGGCATTTGATCACCTCTCCCTTTCCTTTTCTTGGGGCTGTTTATGGGAGCCTGTTGTTGCCCACCAACTAGTTTGGCAGTAGAATCAGCAAAATTTTCTAGATGGTCCTTTTTTTGGTGCTGGTGGGGAAAGGAGCAGGTCAATACGCAGGAATCCATCTCGAATCTAGCCGGAGATGCTTGGTGGTGGGTCTTCGATTTTCTTTTGATCGATTGCAGGAAGGGGGAAGATGGAACGTGACATTCGCGGCCCTGTGTAGTAGGAAATATCAGGGACAGAGGTCGTCCATTTAGATGCCTAATACGCCTCGAAGTATGTGGGCTGAAAGTCTCGGGCAATGAAGTTTCATGAATATTCCCTGAAAGGAAGTCAATAATTCCCTTGCGTGAAGGTTACGAGATGATAATCTGCTACGTGGTCTGCGAATTTTTTTTTTTTCTTACGTAAATACTTTTATCTAATTCAGCTACTGGTTTTACATTTAGTTCCTTAAATCTTCACTACATAAAGTGGGGATTTTATATTTTCTGTTCTATTTGACACGAAGAGTAAGATCGACGGAAGAAGATAGTAGTAATGATTTCGTAAAAAGTTATCCGAAAGTGTTGGGTTCAAAATAGATTCTCCACACTGAAAAGTTCGCCTAAAATCTTTGTTAATAACTTGTTTCTAGTTATCATAATGTTGTTTATTCTAGTTGCTTCATTTTTCTTTTCTTTTCTTTTCTTTTCTTTTCTTTTCTTTTATTTTATTTTCTTTTCTTTTATTTTATTTTATTTTATTTTATTTTATTTTATTTTATTTTATTTTATTTT
>JAGDQP010012232.1:39806-50841 GCA_022664845.1 Lepisma saccharinum
TTATTTTATTTTATTTTATTTTATTTTATTTTATTTTATTTTATTTTTTACAATAAACTAGTTCGTTGGGTTTGCAATAATCCTTGTGTTGGTTCAATTTCTGTTGGAAGAGTTTTGTAAAAGTAATTTAAACCGTAAATTTTGATGCAATACGAATAAGACAGTTATTGGCGCATTTCAGTTTTTGCTTGGTGGGAAGAGTAGGGGGTTCAAGATAATCTAGGAAAGACCGTATATGATATATCGCTTGGCGCATCCCACCTATTTCCAAGCGTAGTTTTTACTTCATACTCTGCGTATACGTAATTCACACTCACCTCTTCGCTGTTAATATGATATAGCTAAAAAACAAGTCACACTCATATCTGGCATAAACAAATAAGAACATTTTAATGGTTAACTTTTTGTAAGTGTTATATAGAGAAGATGAATAGCTCTAATGTCTTGGTTTCATTTTAGCAATCATTAACAAGATCGTCAATAGAAATTGTCTTAACCTCTTTCGGCTCCATAGCCAAATCTTCAACAAGGCGAGTCGATCATGGAAAATTCATGACCGAAAGTAGTTTTTCAGTTTTTTAGAACAGAAAAATCATTCGTTAGAGTTGTGTGATCGGTAATGTGACCAAAATTCCCACAACAAGATAAGAATGAATAGCCCATTAAAGCAGCCTTCTATACTTTGAACATATATTGAGCTCAGCATCTTGAGGTAGATATCACTAAACAATCCGGATTCAAGTCCGGCTAAAGGCAGAACTTTTACATCCGCTAATCACTCCATTTATTTCAATGGCCCATAAGCTTGCGTGCGGCAGCCGCACAAACAGTTCACACATGCTGCGGTTTGTCTGCGAACACTCTGCGGCGTTTCCTACCATATAGTGAGCATATTGTACCTACAACTGTGGAAATTTTCCAGTTCTGAAGGTATTCTTATGTAGGTGGAGTGACAGTTTATATGGGGAGGGGGTTTGCTGCAGGGTTGGCTGGTTTAAACCAGTTTCTTTTTTTTTTTTTTTTCAAAATGTCAATTGGTTTAAACCAAGGCAGCTAAAGAAACAAGATAGGTGCCACTGGGATATGCGCAGTAGCAAGTGACGTCATTAGCCGATAAGACTCGAGGCGCGCGAGAATTAAAATACGGAGCGCGGGCTTGCAAATGCGTGTTGCGAGATATATCAGATTGTGGTTTGGTTTTATCCTTTCGTGTGTGTTTGTGTTAAATTTAGTGTATTTTGTATTTTTGAAATTACATTTACAACATGCCATCAGGGTTTCCGCCAGGATTTTCAGTTAAGGGGGGGTAAAGTCAAAATTGGGTGGGTGTAAGTGAAGTTTTGTATCTATTTTTTCTGTTGATTTTCCCACAAAAGTTTTAAAGTTGGAGGGTATACACAGGGGTGGGTCTGGCGGAATCACTGATCTTGCTGCTTGGAAAAACAGAGGTAAGGTACATGATAAAATAACATACCATAGGTTTCTGAAAGAAAAAAAAACTCTTCGTAGCAGTTGGGTGTATTTGTGTAGGAGGACGACACTTTCAATCCGGACAATTCATATATTTGCTCTGAATATTTTGATGAATCAGATTACATTTGCGATTTCAAAGCTGAATTGCTCCGTCAACCCCAGTGGCGGATCTAAGAGAGAAAGCGCCACGGGCGACAAACAGCTATAGATTAAAAATAAAACTTCCTAAAATGAGGAAGTAAAATTGCCGTTTAAATTGTAATTGACCTAAACGTGTTTAAAATTTCAATATTGGTGCACTAAGACATTTTTATGTTATTCCATATAATCTCCTTTCATCTTCCAAATTCAAAACTATGAAGTCAGATAGACAGGTCTATTGCCTTACTGGAGTTAGTAATAGCGATGCCACGATATGCTCCAGAGATAATAACAAAAGTACACTACGTGATGCGAGACAATGTTGTTGCCGTCGAGTCGGCTGGTCGTATTGTTTGCCTTAAAAAAAAAAGGAAAGGGCGGCAGAAGAGCGGTGGAAAGGACGACAAAATTTATTTTTTCTCCCATAGGAAAATTTCTAGATCCGGCACTGGTTAACACAGGAAAAAATTAAAATTAAAAGATTCTGCAGAACCTCATTTATTATTGTTTACGGACATTGAATGTTGACGGAAGATCGAAACAAAGCATGTAGCGCAAGATGTGAAGAGAGAAGTCGGAGGAAACTTGTGTCAGATATTTTAAAACCTCAAAGTTTGGTTATAAATGTAACCGATTCTGCTGCTACAAGCAATGATCCAATTATTGTAAGTGACGGTCAATTTGAAGGATTGCTGTCGAAGAATTGTTTATTAAAAACGTAACTTGATGTTTGACGTGATGGGTGTCGATGTTGTTACTTGGAGATTTCGTATAGGGAGGTTTGTGGCTAAAGTGAAAGTGAAGTGTTGCAAACCTTGTGGAAATTTTGAATTCTTCCCTTCAATGCTCAAAATGTTTTCGTTTGGTGTGATTATTGCAGCACTGTTAGTCATCTCTGGAGTGGAAGTTAATCCAGGCCCTACGTCATTGGATGACTTGTACAAAAAATTGGAAGAAATGGATAAGAAAATAACAAACATTTCTAGTGTAACAAATAATTTGAGTGTTCAGCTTCAAGTGGTAGTGAACGAACTTAGTGTGGTGAAGAAGGAAAATGAGGAACTGAAGAAACAATTAGCTATTAATTGTGAGCTTTTAGATAAATTGGAAAACCAATCACGGCGTAACAACCTAATTTTTAGTAATATTGGAAATCGTAATGCAGTTGAATCTTGGGAAGAATCTGAACAACGAGTAATAGAGTTTGTCACAAAACAACTAAATGTAGATTTAAACTCTGAACATATTGAAAGAGCGCATCGACTCGGACGTGGATCAAATGCACCGATAATTGTGAAATTTTCTGCCTTCAAGAAGAAAAATGAAATTCTTAAAAATGCTTTTCGTGCGAAAGGAACTAGAGTTGTTATTTCAGAAGATTTCTCAGCGAATGTGCGTGAAACAAGGAAACATCTATTGAACTACATGAAGGATGCTCGTGGAAGAGGTGATCGTGCGAGGCTTCAGTACAATAAACTATACATTAATAATAGACCTTTCACCCTTGAAGAGCTACAAAAAAGTGAAAAAACATTAGTGCAAAGTGAACAAATAGTTCAAAACAAAACTGCAGAGGTTGTAACACTGCATGCTCAAAAGGAAGTTCTCTCAACCACCTGTGAAGATACCCCCACCTCTAGCGATAAGAGACAAATGACGAGAACCACTCGCTCAACCATGCTACAGCCCCCAAGGAACAAAGTTTGACAAAGAAAGGAATGTGAAGGGGGAAAGGGTAAGATTTCCTCAACTGAAGTCAGTGAAGTGTACAATCATTTTCCAAATGTAACTAGTGGTTTTAGTGAAACAAAAAAATCGCTGCTGCTTTATAATCAGAATGCTAGATCCTTGCGCGGTAAAACAAATGACTTTTTCTGTAGTGTAATATCAAATAATTACGATATAATTACAATTACTGAAACATGGACTAATGAATCTCATTATGACAGTGAATTATTTGATAATAGGTATACTGTTTTAAGACAGGATCGCAATATTAATAAAACTGGAAAGTCAAAGGGGGGAGGGGTACTTATCTCGGCTCTTGAACAATACAATTTGTGTTTATTGAATAGCTGTGATGATCAATATGAGTGTCTGATTGCTAGAATAACTGTAAAGGGGAGACCAATGTTTATCTGTGTTGTATATTTTGAACCGGTTTCAGGTATAGATTTGTATGATAGCCTATTTGCATGCATTGAATCCACTTGTCCGCAAGGCAGTCCTATTCTCCTCATTGGTGATTTCAACCTACCGGAGATAACCGGTACCGAATTCGATTTTGAGCAAAGCGCATCTTTAAAGTGTAGAAATTTATATAATTTTATAAATTTTTATGATTTGAGATCATTCAACAATGTTGCCAATAATAATAATCGCACACTAGATCTAGTTCTGTCAAATCTTGAAAATGTTGAAGTTAATAGAGAATTGTTACCGTTGGTACCGGAAGATATTCATCACCCAGCTATAATAATAGAAATAGTTAACAGAAAGGTCAAGAAAGAAAAGCAGAGAAGTAACACTTATTATTATAATTTTAGGAAGGCAAATTTTCTGATGTTGTATCAGGAACTACAAGCTATTGATTGGGAACTCTTACAAGCGTATCGGAATATTAATAACTTAGTGAGTAAATTCTATGATATTGTCTATGAAATATTTGATAGGTGTGTTCCTCGTAAAATAAGTACTGTTTCAAAGTATCCGTGTTGGTTCACCAAAGATATTATTAGAAAACTTAAGGTCAAGGCATATTATCATAAACAATCCAGGGTCAAAATCATGAACTCAGCACCTTTCTATCAAGAATTTGCTCGATTACGTAGGGAAATTAAGAAAGACATTAGAATTGCTTATAAGAGTTTTATAATTAATTCTGAAAATAATATTAGTACCAACTCGAGCGAACTGTGGAATTTTATCAAAAATAAAAAAAGGCACCTACCGCCAAATGTATTAAAATTTGAAGGCCAGGAGCTATCTAGGAATGATGAGATAGGAAATGCATTCGCTCAGTATTTTCAATCGGTATTTCTATCCTCCTCTCACACATATAATAATCTTAATGGTGATGCTGTTAGTAATAGAAATGATGAAATAGGGACACTGTGCATTGACCAAATTCAACTAAAGGAAGTTGAAAATGCTATCAAAAATTTAAAATCGAAAACGTCAGTTGGTTCTGATGGTATACCCTCATATGTAGTTAAGGGATGTGTTGATATATTTAAATATCCCCTATTGATAGCATTTAACTTATCCCTAAAAACATGTACTTTCCCCGACAAATGGAAATCTGCCCTGGTTTGTCCTATCCCAAAATCTAATAATACTAGAGACATTAATGACTTTAGGCCAATTGCAATATTACCAGCTTTTGCAAAAGTATTCGAACAAATCTTATACAAGAGAATTGGTAATCATATTCAACCAGTTATTTCAGCTAAGCAGCATGGCTTTGTTTCTCAGAAATCCACGGTAACAAACTTAGCACTTGTTACGGACTACATAGCAAATTCGATGGACGAAGGCAAGCAAGTTGATGTGATTTATATTGACTTTGAGAAAGCATTTGACAGGGTTAATCACAATATATTACTAGAAAAATTAAATCACTATCACTTCTCACCCACTGTGATTAGGCTCCTCTATTCGTACTTAACAAATCGCAAGCAATCAGTTGTCTATAAAGAATACAAATCATATGAATATTCTGCACTCTCAGGAGTTCCTCAAGGTTCGAACCTAGGACCTTTGTTATTCCTCTTATTTGTTAATGACCTTCCTGATTGTGTGTCTGATAATGAAAAATTGTTATTTGCAGATGACTTTAAAATATATACAAAAGTCAACTCTATCGAAGACTGCATAAGACTTCAGCAAAGCTTAGATAATATTGCAAACTGGTGTGCTATTAATCAACTTGGAGTCAACATAAGTAAATGTAAAGTATTATCATTTAATAGAAATAAAACCACTCATCAATTTGATTATTCCATTAATAAAATTGTACTAAACAGACCTACTGTAGTTAAGGATCTTGGTGTCACTTTTGACTCGAAATTGACTTTTAACATACATGTAACAAATATAACAAATGAAGCCTTGAAGTTACTAGGATTCGTAATTAGGACGGGAAGAGAATTCAACAACATATCAACATTGGAAAAAATTTACTATGCTTATGTTCGCTCCAAGGTAGAATATGCTTCTTCTATTTGGAATCCATATCAATTGAAACATTGCCAACAATTAGAGAAAATCCAATCAAAATTTCTTAAATTCCTGACCTTTAAAGAAACTCGAATCTATCCTGCTTATGACAGTTACAATGCAGTCATTAAGAACTTCAATATTCAGAGCTTAGAACAAAGGCGCAACATTGCTGATCTGTTATTTCTGCAAAAAATTGTTCAAAATAAATTAGATTGTATGGATTTAGTTTCGACATTACAGTTTCGTGTCCCATCATCTAAAACTCGCGTTAATAATACTGGTTTCTTCCACTGTAAAAAGGCAAGAACCAATATCTTAATGAGGTCACCATTCTGGAGAATTTGTACTATATATAACCAACTCTGTACAGTTCACAATGATCTGGACGTATGCTATATGTCACCTAAAGAATTTAGAGATACAGTTGTCAATAAACTCTGTACAATTACTTTGTAAAGCTTAACACTATAATTAGGCCATTGCCTGTTGTGTTGTCACTAAATAAATAAATAAAATAAATAAATAAATAAATAAATAACTTTTCAGATGCAGAGCTTTTTTAGCTTTAGAAAACAAAATATCTTATCTCGAAAAAAAATTATCAAAATTTAAAAAGGTTGGTGAAAAATTTAACAAAATATTTTCAAAAAGCCAACATGAAATGCTTCTTAATGTCGCATGTAAGACCTGAAAAAATTATAATATTGTTAAAACTGTTATAGTACGTGCACTATCGAAAAATTACTTTGATTATTTGATTATTTCAGAAGAGTTTTGTGTTATCCTTTCCCAAGTGCCTGCACTTTGCACAGACGCCTTAGTGCGATAACATGTCCACCGGTTTTATTAAATATCAGTTTGGAACTAATGACACACCAGACACAACAAAATCTAATGGCAAATCATTTTGCCAATGTCCCTTCTTTAAACGCATGGGTGCGGCTGACGTCATACCAGCGAGACAAGCATGCGCATGGCACCTACCTCGTTTCTTTAGCTTCCTTGGTTTAAACCATAGAGTTATAAAACTCCACTAGAGGCAGAACTGGCACCACCGTCTACGTAGGTTTTTCCCAGCCTGGCGCAAGTTGAACATTCAACTGTTTCTGTGTTTGTTTGGCAGGAATGAAACAGCGAGCCGTGCGCTGCCTCGTATTATATAATTTGTATGTGTCACGCACAGTGGCGGTTCTAGAGGAAAAAATCTGGGGGGGGGGGCAGCTCTCAACGTTGCATATATATATATAGAGAGAGAGTTTCTCTTTTGATGCTGTAAATAATCTACATTCTCTTTCTTCCCTCTTTTGCCTTCCCACCATTCGTTCCAATGCGTTTTTCAGTACAAGCTCTTCTCAGACAATGACCCAACAAATGTTTGTTTGTGTGGGTTGGTGTGATACACATTAGTCATTTTCAGTCATTTTTTAAAAATTGCATATTAATTCTCCTTAGGTATATCTATGAAGGAAATATGTACGTTTAAAACCTTTTTCAGTGTAAGAAAACAATAATTAGTTGAAGCAAAAAAGTGAACATTTTAATATTTTTCATCAGTGCATGGATTTATGGAATTTACAGACGGAAACTTATAGTTAACTGCCAAATTTACACTGGATAAAATGACTTGATTGGATTTTACACTACATAAAACGGCATTAAGAGTCCCTCCCTCTATACACGCACACTTAAAAATCTATAAATACCGCACTGGATATATTGTATAATTCAAAACCAATTAGATCTAAATAAGGTGATTTAAAAAAAAAACAGCAACAAAGATTTCTACTTTTTATTTGTAGGTCGGACTAGAATTTCCTATATTATTTTATAGTAAGAACAAAGTCGGACAACGATTAGCGTTCTGTCGTTTTCGGTATAAGCTACTTGTATGATTTCGAAAAAACACCGCATTGCCTATAAGGAATAAATTACATTTTTAGATGATGTGATCTTCCCTTTGATACAACGATGTTGATAGTGAAGACTTCTAAAACGTTTTAAAAACAAATAAAATCCCTTTCGACAAGCCTACAGGCTGAGGTAGATCTCCAAGTTATTTATTTTCAAAAATTCAAATCTCGCCTTATATGAGCGCTATCGAGGAATTATCTTATTGATTTGTAGATTATTCATCAAGAGCTGTTCAACGATACCCCTCAAGACGTATAAATAAATCACAGCCATATTCAATCCAATACTGGATGAGGCTTCTCCCCGAAGGGAGGAGTTGGTCTACTGCTCCCACGCTGACCAGACCAAAGTTTGGGAGAGGAGAACCGAAGCTCTCACTGTGATCGCCACTGTCTTTTATTCACAGCAGCTCCAAAATTGTCCTCACGATGCTGGGTCAACACCGAAATTATTGAGCCCCCACCGGGAATCCAACCCGGGACCGCTCGCACTGAAGTCGAGCTCTCTCTCTCGCTCTCTCTCTCTCTCTCTCTCTCTCTCTGCCAGAAAGGAACCTCATTTTTAATGCGAATCTCTATGTTTTGGACCCTCGTGAGTCGACTAAGGGAGGTTTCATTTGGATCAAAGGTAAAACGTACATCAGATTTGGATCCTTCAAAAATTGTTTTGGAGTGTGAAAAATGTGTTGAAACGTGGAGTTTTACTTTTCTTTTTTATTAATCAACGTTTGCCAATTTCCTTCTTTTGTATCTTTCTAACTGGGAGGAGACCCTTTAATTCCTCTTGCTAAGGCTTAAGCGAACCGACCGGGGTAGACGCCTAATGTCCAATCCATACGTTCACGTCGTGGTTCCTGTTAGTACCCAGGTAACTGCTTGGCGAACGAACGTGGATGGGCCGCTCACCAACCCGCATTAGCAGACAGCGTAGTGATTCAAATGTCAGCTCTCTTTACACATGATGGTACAAGTAAGGAAACAGCCTCGGAGACCCTCATTGCCCGGAGGATGGAATGCAGCTGGCAACGGCAGCGGTCAGTTTGGCAGGAAGTCAGAGGGGCAAAATGAACGGGTTTCGAATGTAGACTACCAGGACACCGACAAGGTAACTCGAACGGACCTAGACGTGGCGACTCTCAACTGTCAGTCGCTTGCAGGAGAGGACAAATTAGAAGAATTGCAGAATGTACTTAAGATCATTAAGTGGGACATCATAGGACTATCAGAAGTATGGAGGAAGAATGAAGACCAATTGGAACAACCGTCAGGGCACACACTTTACTTTAAAGGAACAGAGAATGAAAAATCGACAGGCGTTGGCTTTATAATTAATAAAGACCTGAAGTCACGGATCACAGAAATTGAAGGAATTTCGGATAGAATCGCACGGGTAGTAATAAAGATAAACAAGAGATACAGTATTGAAATTATATAAGTGTATGCACCAAGAACCTCACACCCGGAGGAGGAAGTCGAAGACCTATACGAGGAGATACAGAAGATTTTGGATAGTAGCAAATCGCATTACAAAATTGTAATGGGAGACTTCAATGCGAAAGAAGAAACCAAGCAGAGCAGTGACACCAAAGTGGGAAGCTTTGGATTTGGCAAAAGAAACAAGAGAGGAGAGAAGTTAGTGGACAGAAGCCAACAGACTGTTCATTTCCAATACATTTTTCAAGAAACCGCCCCAGAGGAAGTGGACATGGAAAGGCCCAAATGGGACTAAAAACAAAATAAACTACGTTCTATAGAATAACAGGGAAATTCTGCAAGACGTGTCTGTTCTGAACAATTTCAAAGTCTCAAGTGATCATAGGATGATGCGCTGTAAGCTGACACTAAATACTAGACTTGAGAGAAAGAAGCTTATCAGAGGAAAACCGTCAGTTTTAGATCTGGAAAATATAGGAAAACACAGACATTCGAGCTAGAACTAAGCAACAAATTCAGCGCCTTGGAAGAGTTAGAGGACGAAGACATCGAAAGCAGAAATAAAATTCTGACTGAGATAATAAGAGAAACAGCCAAGGGAATAGCAGGCACTAGAAAGAAGAAAGAGAGCAAGATTTCAGAAGAAACTAAACTCTTGATGAAGAAAAGAAGGAAAATTAAAGAAGATGAAAATTGTCTAAGAAAGATTGAGTACATAGAACTAAATAAAACCGTAAGGAAGAAAATAAGAGAGGATGTACGAAGATATAACAAAAATCTTGTTAAAAATACAATCGAGGAGAACAAGAGCCTGAAGAAAGCCAAACAACAGCTCATGATTGGGAAAAAGCAAATAATTGCAGTTAAGAGACCAGACGGGATCGTAACCAGAAATAGGGAAGAAATTATAAACATATTTGAAAATTTCAACAGAGAATTGTACTACTCCGAGGAAGAACTAGGAAATGAATACTCAGAAGAAAATGATGTAGAAGTCCCAGACCTAATGAAAGAAGAAGTGGATAAAGTACTTCGAGGGATGAAGAACGGAAAATCGCCAGGAGCAGATGAACTCACAGCAGAGATGTTTAAATGAGAAGGTGAAAACATGAAAGAGGAACTTGCGAAATTATTCTCGAAGTGCCTGAGGAAGAGAGAAATAACCTCAAGTTGGAATAACGCTGTTATCATTTTGTTGTACAAGAAAGGGGACAAAGAACGCGTCCAAAACTACAGACCAATTAGTTTACTGTCAGTTCTATACAAAATGTTCACCAAAGTTATTTTGAATCGTATTGAACGAGACTTAGATTTTAACCAGGGAAGAGAAGAAGACGGATTTCGTCGTGGATTTAGCACAGTGGACAAGATATAAACATATGGAAAGGACTAATGAATATGAACCTCCACTATGTTTGGATTCATAGATTTTGAAAAAGCTTTCGATTCGGTCTCCTTGTCAGCAGTACTTAAATCACTTGAACATCAAGGTATCGAAATTGCATACATCAAGTTACTGCGAAACCTTTACTCCAGTGCCACATCTGTCATTAGACTACATCAAGAAAGTGAAAATTTAAAGTTGGAAAGGGAGTAAGGCAAGGAGGTTTAATTTTTACAAAACTGTTTTGTGCGGTCCTGGAGAGAGTGTTCCAAAATTTAAACTGGGATGAAGTTGGAATTAAAACTAATGGCGAATATCTTCATCACCTACGGTTCGCTGATGATATAGTGCTGTTTGCTTCAAGTACAGAAGAACTACAAACCAGAATGGAAGAACTAAGTACGAGAGTTCGAAAATTTAAAATGAACTTAAGTAAAACAAAAGTAATGTACAATCAACATGCTGCTAAGAA
>JAGDQP010012233.1:0-50841 GCA_022664845.1 Lepisma saccharinum
AAAGTATTCGGCCAGGACCTAGTTTGTACGTACCATCCCGGTATTTGCCTGGTATGACTGGGAAAAACCCTGGAAAAGCTCAGTCAGGATAGGCCGCCCCTGGCATCGTTCCCAGGAACATTGTTTGTCGTGGGATATCGGGAATTTTCCCTGTTTCGTGAGGATTTAATCCCCGGTTGTTGATTATGAATATCATCCTAATCATCTATTTCTACCCAAACAGGTAGTATGTTGAAACGTACCATCAGCCATTAGTTTTAGAACTCCCCCCACACTTCCGCCTTCGTAATTTATAACAAATCGAACACTGCCCAGGATCTTCCGATTACTAAGCGAACTCTCTACCAATTGAGCTACGGCCGCTCAGTTGGTAACACGTAATACGTTGTAACACTGTCGTCCCTCACATAACCAGCGACATGAGTCACTGTTGACTACATCAGCACCACCACGTAAACAGCGGCATTCCCGTTTGGAATGGGTAGTACTTTTCTTATTCTTAATGTTACATTTTATTACTGTTGAGTAGTGATTAAGAATGCATGACTGTGGGCCTTGAGTTGTGTTGTTGAGTTAAGTATACGTGTATGTAAATACATAAAAGTTCAGGGGTAACATAAATCTAAACAAGTGTCCGCCAGGAAACAGTAAAAATATAGTCTCAAAATCTTTTGAAAGAATGTTCTTCAATGATTTCACCTCCTCATGATAAAGTTTAAAATAAAATATACTTAAAAACTTTATAAAACCACGCTTAAATAATACTGCACTAAAAAGTTGAATTTATCTTTTGAGCTATAGATCCTGAATAACTTTTAAGAATATCTCAAATATATGCGTAAGGCGCATATACTATACAATATTATATTCATGTCAATATTACGTAATAATAGTCAGGACTTTTTGTTACTAGCGTCCAACGCTGTTATATCATATAATTGTTAAGAGTTATAAATAGCTGAGAAATTATTTTCATCTTCTAAATGCCTATTTGATAAAAATTTTATATTTTAAAAACTTTTTTCTAAATATTTTATTGACTTCATTTTAGTGAATTGAATTTTATTTATAGCCTTTAGGCATCCAAGGCTCAGGCCGGAATAGGGGAGGGGAAAGGATTCTAGAAGGTGTCGGCGAGGGCCTATGTTGAAGGTGCCATCCCTGCATTTGCCTGGTGTGACTGAAAAAAAAAACTGAAAAAAAAATAAAGGATGGTCGGTCGCTGGGAACTCCAGATTAGTATAGAATAATCCTATCGATTGATAGCGTATCTATACCTAAAGGAACCTTATAATCCCGCTCGTTCTGTCCGTCCGTGTTCAGAAATTAAATCACAAGAACTTCAAGATGTAGATACATGCATGAGGTGTCGTTCGAAATGTCTTAGTTAGACTATCTCAGAGCCCCTGGAGCCGTCTTGATTGGTGCAGTAGTTCAGTGTTGCCAGCCGATTTTCTAAAAAATAATGATTCAAATTGCTTCCATTCAGCTACACCTAACTGCGCTAAACTTGGCATAAACATTATTCCACACAAGTACTGTGAATTTTCTTTAAACTAAGCGATGCAGTTGTCAGTGTTGCCAGTCTAGTATTATAAAAATTAATACTTGCATGGTTAAAATGCTATCAAGGGACCGGTGCCTTTGTGGTTGTCAGTGAAATCGCCGTTCTAACATGTTTGATATTGTAATAGTTTTTAGTAGAGGGAAAAATTAACTTTATTTATAAAATTTAAAATAATAAAAAAAAATTAAGTTTTAGTATATTTTTATATTTTTTTTATAATTTGTTCAATAAAATAAAAATAAAACCGCCGCCATGTTTTAGTAAAAATAAACAAAGTAACAACAACGAAGGCTAATAAAATATATTGCAATCCATAACGTCAATCAAAATGTTATTCACCTTTGAGCAAATTAACCATACTCTTATAATAAAAACGTCACCTTTCGTCCTACTTAAAGTTTAAAAAAAAAATCAAGTCAAACAAACACACACACATTTACTACATGTACGTTTTCCTATATAAAGCCAATCAATATTCTACCAAAACCTTCAGTTCCATAGAGGGGCCTACAAAGCTTCAATATCTCCAGATCCATAGAGGGGCCTGCTATTTAATCCGTCAGTTCAACAGTCTCCAGCCAAAGCTTCAATCCAAAAAAAAAAAAAAATTACTAAACATTTTTCATCATCTGGCTGTGATAGAATCAAAAACTGTTAAATTTCATTAAACATCTAACTTCAACTAAAATTCAGGTATGAATAAAAAATCTGCTTTATATTGCAAATTCTAGCGTCTGACATAATTTAAACTTTCTAAATGTCACCTCCCAAATAATATTTGTTCAAAGTTAAATAACTCCAGTAAAACCCGTTTATTCAGTCCATCGTTAAAAAAACGTGGTGTGTTAAAATGTTATCATGTTACGTTCAATTAACACGGCAACAGAACCCTTTTATATACAAATAATTCTCATATTTAGCAAAGTTTCGTTACATTAAAATCCCAAATTTAGCCTCTACCATCTAACATTCAAAGTTAACGCCCATAATAAACTCTCAAAATTCACCACATAATTCTCAACAATATTTCACACTTAATAATCTTCAAAAAACAACATTATATAAAACCTCTCACTAATATAGGTTTTCGCTCTCCCACTTTAAAACGTTCCACAAAACCACTCACGAAGAACAACACCAAATCTTCCGTCGTTCACAATATAAACCCTTTTGCTGCGTCTTATTTTAAAAATTCGTTGTCTAAAATTTCTAGCTTAAAAATTAGTTCCATATATCCCAGCAAACCTTGTGTTCATATTTCTTGACACACTAGAAAAGCAACTGTGAGGTTTCCAGACTCCCCAAGCAATTCATTAGTGTTCGAACCTTATCTTTAACCCTTAACCTCCCACCATAGTTTGTATGGAAATCATAGGCCTTTACTTTAGCAACCCTACTCAAGGTTCTAATTATCATAGCGATGATTATCATGATAATTATGATAATTATCATGGGGATATGAGTTATACTTCATTAGTAAGTTGATACTAGGACCACTGGTACTAATAAACTTCTGTTACAGGGCTCGTAAACTATTCCTGTGGCAACATAGTTTAAGGCTTCGATATGTAAATAAAACATATTTTGTTTGCTGTTTCATATGTTAGATATTTCAATGTTTCCTTTTATTTTGAGAGCCCTGGAGCGTCATACCAAAATTGTATAGCAATTATTAAAAATTTAAGAAAATTGTTTGAGGGTTTTTGCCAGTAGACAATTATTGTTTTTTCTGGAACTTCATTTTAAAATTTTATATCAATATTTGTTAAATTAAAATAAATATATATGAGATTGCTTTTTATTTATTTTATTTATTCACGCCTTATTTTACATGGTTTTAGACAGTAAACAATTATTTTAGGCCAAGAAATCAAATATTTCATTATTTAGGAGCCTTTCGAAACAAAAAAATATTCGCACATAAATTCAGCCAGAGAAGAGAGCCCGTAGCAAAACGAACATCACGTTTGTGCTAAGCTTTTTAGAGGTAGTTACGGTATCTTCCAAGTAACACGACACGTCATTCAGTCATTGAGACTAAAACACCTGGAATGGCCTACCTGCTGATTTATATATGTTTCAAGTGAACAGTTTGTTAGTGACTGACTTGATCTCTCTCTCTCTCTCTCTCCCTGTGTGTGTGTGTGTGTCTGAACCATCAAAATGTATGTAACTATATTAGACTGATCTGTTAGTGTGCAACACTAACACATGCCAGAGCAAACACTTCACCTCGATCGTCCACTTCTAGTCTAAGCCAAAGTTGACCAAAGTTTCAGTTTTTACTCAGATTTTATGCCTGTTATGGCCATGCGTTATGCACGTACCTGACTGTGCATAAGTATAATAATACTTGTTCTAAATCATATTTACGCTTTTTGCAAGAATGAAGACGTTCCATGGCTTCATATATTCATTAAAATATTATTTGCATCGATCAGTCCAGTATCGGTTTTAGATAGAGGTCAATGGCATTAAATTTCTTTCTTTAAATAGTAAACTTGATTGAAGCTTGTAGCATCTGTGTGAATATGTGTAAAGATGACAAAGGGTGATTGATAACAACGAAATCTTCATTGCTTCAGTCGTGTGTCGAGGGCGATCCAACAGTTACAAACGATGGAAAAATTATATTCAGTCAAACTTGTCAAAAGCAGGCAAATCAGGATTATAGAGAACTGACTGTCGTGAAAAAAATGTTTTTATTTCATTATAGCAAAGAGACGAGATACACTTGGAATAAAACACTTTTTGTTTGCGGTTTAGCTTCAGTTTCCAGTTCTACAGTAGAAATAACAGGATTTTTGTTAAGAAAAAAATAATATAAAATAATATATCGCCATTTTTACGAATTATTATTTTTTAATTAAAAGAAATATATTCCGAGCCTTACTTACTAGAAATCTTAAGAAATACAGATTTTAGCGTGGTAGTATTTAGGCCATTCTTGCTCAACATTTAGATGAAGAAGAGAAGGAGAATGTTTAATTTCGCAGGCAAAAAAATGTCAGTGTGAGAAGGGCACTTCTTGACAGAAGAACACTACATAACCCTTGTGCGATTCAAATAGCTTATCGCAGCAGAGTACGAAAAAAAACTATGGTCGAATTACGCACCAAAGAGGGGGAAAATTCCTTCAACTATAGCCGAACATCGCAGCGAGAGCGTTAAAGACAGTGTAGTTGTGTATCAGTGCTCCTTTTGGATTTCCCTCAAATGATAGGCAATACCACAAAACATTAGAGTTTGTTTGGTTGCGAACCTGCCAGGGGTTAGTGGCGAAAATTCGACATTTTTCAAATGGAGATACAGCCATTTTGCATATCAAAATTCAAAATATATAACAATCAATACCTGTATTTTCATCAGACATGTGACGTGTACAATGTTTCGATTCTATTGGACAATGAAAAGTGCATAAAAATCTACAAGATTTGAACTGGAAAGAAATCCCAACCAAACTGTGAATGTTAAAAGAGTATTAAAAAAAACTTTTTAAAAACATAGTTTTTCTTAAACAATTCGTACTTAAAAGTAAAATAAAAAAAATGTTTAAGCATGACTAAAAAGAAAAACATGGGACACTCTCTCATATACAGTCAATTTATACATTCTTAGGTAGGCGCGCCCTATGATTTCCTTTTAAGTCATGCATAAACAAAATTATTGATTAC
Organism: Lepisma saccharinum; assembly: GCA_022664845.1. NCBI lineage: Eukaryota > Metazoa > Arthropoda > Insecta > Zygentoma > Lepismatidae > Lepisma > Lepisma saccharinum. Next base: position 5,242 of record JAGDQP010012233.1, read on the forward strand.
ATTTTAGTACGAATTATTTAAGAAAAGTACGTTTTTTTTAAAAAAAAGTTATGTATTATTTTTTTCGAGTTATTTCGGTGTTCATATACTTTTTCTCAAGCTAATGTATTGTGGCCCAAATCCTAAAGTGTTTTGTAACCAGTCAAACCCAACATCGTTGCAGGCTAGAATTTATTTTAGGCTAAAGAAGTCCTTATAGAATATATAAAAGCAACAATAGAATAATGTATTGTCAAGTGTCTTACGTCGTTGCACAAAATTTCATCATTGTATGACGTCAGGAAATGAGTTAAATTAACGTTGCAAGATTCGAGGACACCAGGAACCATTGTGAACTAAAGAAAAGCACATAAAAAAGGGTAGTAATAAATTAGAAAGTTTTTGTAAAAGAACACGTTATTCGAAGTTTGAATATTGAATAATAATATTATTTTGTAAAATTATTTTTATCATGTTATTATTTTATGCATTTTTAGTCACAAATATTTCTTTACTGGGGCAATTTTTACATTATCTAATGCATATTGATAAAAGAACATTGATATTTTCAACATCTGACAAAGTAAAAAAAAATCACAGTCTGCAACACTGGGTTTTGCGCTTAACAATTACGATAGTATTGATAACTAGTAGGTATCAAATATCCATTAAGCTGAAGTAGAGCAACTTTATAAAAACTAACTTTATAGCAGGATAGCAACACTAACAAGATGACATCATCAGAAAGTGTTTACATAGCCATGTCATCCGGTTAAATTTGTACTTCAAAACTATTGCAGGTATCTAATTAGTTTGGGAGTGTGTTAAAATTTGATTTCAAGAAGTGATACTTATAACGTTGCCATCTGGTGTAAAGTTTCTTTCTTTTCCAAACGGTACTAAGCTGGTTTATTCAGTACTTCTTATCTTCTTATGATGATGAGAATAATGTGAAGCAGAGAACACAGTGTTGCAAACTGTGACTATTATATTAGGTTAAAAGATGAAAAAGCAATATTTTACACATTTGACCTGGTGCAATTTTCACAGTTTGCAACACTGCGGTTTGTGCTTTTTGCTTGATTTTTATAATCACTACCAAATATCCAACAAACCGCCGTAGTAGCATTTGAAAAATAATATACTTTATAAGTGGTTGGCAACACTGACAACCAGATTACATCAACGTAAAATTTTTAAATATTCCTACGAAAATGGATTAAATATCAATTTGCAAGATTTACACATGATTCACGATGGTTCAGTGGTAGAGCGCTCACCTGTGATGCGTGGGGTCCTCGGTTCGATCCCATTTCATGCCACGTGGGATCTCTGGTCAACAAATACCGTGTGCGTGGGTTTTCTCTGAGTTCTCCCGTTTCGCCTCACATTTTTCATTACACCATGTTTCCCATCATCATCATCATCCATATGGCCTGAACCAAAGTTGCCTAAAGGCTTTAAATATTCTTCAAATTTTCATTCAACAAAATTTGCACCTTAATCACCAAATATAAGTGAAGTCAAATAAAAATATCTAAAAAAAAAAAAAAAGTAACCGAAATTCGGGAAGTAGGTTTGCGGGCACCACTTGCATGCCTCTAAACTAGTTCCTGACAACTGGAATAAATAATTTACATACTTTGATCCTAAGGAACATAACGATCACAAACTTCAAATAAAATATTGAGGAAAGTTTTACACATAAACAATTCTTATTGTCAATGGTTTTGTCAGGATCACGTGATATTTTGTCGTCCTTCAGGAGAGGGGATATGCGGCAGGGGGACGGGAAAGGTTAGTGATTTAAGTTGATACGATTCCGATTTCGTTCTTCTTTTGTTTTTGTTTTCTCTCTCTCTCTTCCAGCTCCCCCCTCTACCGCTTTATTTATCCTTTGCGTGTTTAGTGTTTCCTATCACCACCAGGCGGCGTCCTGTAGAGAATGGTACAGAATGCATTTAGTGGTTTTCTGACTCCATTTTCTCTTTCCAATTTTTTAAAGGTACTAGAATTCGCTTCGCAATATATTCCTATAGATGGCAATAAAATCTTCATTTCTCAGGCAACGACCTTTTCCTTTTTGGGATTAATGTACGAAATAGAAAGTAAAATGAAATTTCATTCGGATTTTGTAATTCTCAATATTACTTATTACGTGTACTATAACTAGTACTGGTATATTAATAAGGTAAATTCTTACTTTATTCCAGCAATATTTCTCCAGGAATGTGGAATATTAATATAAAGTTCCGGTAATTTTCTGGCCCATACACGGGTATATACAGGGTGAGCACAAAAGCAGACCTTGATATCAAACAGCTACTGCATCCACTCAAAATTTCGTGTGCTATCGGTTGGTATTGTGGCGGACTGCGGACTTCATCCGAGATAGTACCTTGAAATAGAGACTTAGTCCACAGTCCTCCGGTGGGAGCCTAGCTCAGAGGAGGCTACTTTTGAGGTCAATACCTCATTACACGGCAATTTCGTTGGTAGAACAAAACAAAGATGAAAGTTCCAGATGGTAGAGACTTGAACGATATTCGGCCAATCAGAGATCAGCCGCCTCCCTGAAAGAGAAGTTACTTCTTATGCACACTTTTACCTTCTTTCCTGGTAAACGCACTCAGCACGGGATCATCGCCTGGACACCTGAGTGGACCTGCTAATAAAATATTAGGGGCTTATGGGGTTACCTGTTCTTAAAGGATTTACTGGACATTTTCTTAACAAATTTATTTAACAAAAGTAACGTAACAATAATAAGGAAAGATAAAAAGAGTAGATAACTTGAGAAAACTTTAGACAAAGGAAAATCCTAACCTAATTAACTATTCAGAGCGTCCTAACCTGTCTTATTCATTTTAGCTCGTTCAGATTGCTTGAACTCGAAAACTTGAGCTAGATTTATCTGTACTTAAAATACAATTTTGACATTGAAATTTTAGTTCATATACGAGATCATTACTACAACACAATTTTTGAGCAATCACAAACGGACTGGTAAATCCAATTATTACGACAGACTTCACTATTCGATTGTTGCCAGCGCAATGCAAGAACTAACACATTTCTTAATACAGCATTTTAAATAGGGAAAATACTTTCTTTCGAATTGTTTTTACATTACTTGATTTGTAAATTGAAATTACATTACATGTTTGCATTGCTAAATTACACTGTTTCGTTTCCTGTCTATTTAATATAGAAATACAAGTTATATTTGTGTGCAAATTAAAATGAGGGAAGCAACGTTTCTTGGTTTCTACAGAATGAAATTATAATTCTACGGATCCTAAATTGTAAGAGGAATTTACTTTTCTTCCAGTTCCAGAATCGAAATACAATTTTATCCAGTACAAGAATGAAGTACTAAATTGTTCATTTCAAGAGAATATTATTTACATTTTGTCCAGTTCATGAATATAACACTTTGTTCAGTTCAAGACTTCTCGACGACTTGGTCTGGTAGACCAAAAATAAAGTAACAAACTACATTCTAGGAGAGAAAAATGATATTAAGTTAAATAACTAAATTTTAGTCACAGGAATGGCTACAAGCCACTAACTTGAGTATAACTTCGGCTCGGTACTCTTGTCACCATCCGAGGGCGCCATCTGCGCGCCGGTCCTGGAGTACCGTCAACAAGGGAAGAGAAGAGAGCGAGCCTGGGCGCTCGAGCGTATTTATACGAGGTCACTAACTACGCCCTGGGTGACACAGCAACGCGTGACTCTCTCATGACCGGAAAACCTAGAACATTCGAGCTGACGTTTTCCATATGTGACATTGGGATTTCACAAGATGATGATACAAAGACTATATTTTCCTGTGTCCCAATCGTTACGTCCTGTTTTGTGGTCACACTGTTGTCCTGCTTGCCTTGGGATTACATTTAGAAGTACTGTTAAATGACTTATGCCAAACTCCAAGCAGTTCAGTGGAAACCACTTTTCAATTCTCAATAAAGATTATAATAGAAAGTTGGAAGGAGTTATTATGAGGGCTTTGAATTCGAATCCCGAAACCAAGGTTTCGCCACAGTATCACACACGCACCATGTACTCTCAACCATGTGCTCAGCAAACATCGACACGATAATCTAGCTCGAATCAAACTCTCTGCAGCAGATCCCACGTGATCGTGTTTACAGCTTCTCAATGTCTCTTTTTTCTTATCATAGATACATTCTTTCTCAATTAAATTGTTGTATCAGTGCAAAAATGGACTTGTACGTACGGTAGTTGGATCCACATTAAATTTGCCTTTGAAAGCACTGCTTGTTCTGTGTTGCTGTGGGGTGACCGCCATCTTGGATTTCATTGCCCTCTGGAGATGGGACGACTACACAGAAATGTTGGCTTAAACCGTGTTAGTTTAGCAAATCACCCTCAAAGTAGTACCCAATACACCTACTTAAGTTAAGCTTATGATTGGCGAATGCAACTTGGAGGGGATTTCTATGCTTGTTTTATTAAATAATTTAATTCCCTGACAATAGAATGCTTACGTGGCGAAACTTGTCTATGCCGTACTCTCTCAATCATAAACATACGTTAACTAGGTGTATCGGGTACTTCGTCGAGTGTGATTTGATAAGCTGACACCGCTTACGTCATTATTTGTCGAGCTATGACGTAATTTGTGATGATACCGTCGTAAGTTTGAGCGCCTGTAGTTCCAAAACTATGTATATTTCGAAATTTCTTCAAATGACCTTTCTTCATTGTTTTGACGTAAATAACCAGCTCCCAAAGTTTGGGGCATTATTTCGGAGATTAGCTATACCAAGGTTCGCTTTAGATATGATTCCATGATTATTCATATTTTACCAATTTGAAGGACTTTGCGTATTAATACCTGCATGAGTGTTACTTGATAAACTTGCTTATGATTTTTATACATAGTATTCTTTGGTACTTCTTCTCCTTCTATGTAAATAATGGCCCTTTCCTCTTGATCGTAGTATTTTGAAGACTTCGGTAATAATGATGAAATCTTAGTAACTAAGCTGGTTTCTATTATTGTGATCAAAACAAGGACACCATTTTTTCGGTATTTTCAGATAATGACTCTATTTTGAGGTATATTTTAGTATTTAATAGTGATGATAAACAAAATAAGTGAAGTATACATGTAATGCTATTTGAAAAACTAACTTCATACTAGGTTGGTGACACTGATACTCCCAATGTTGTAGCTTATTAAGTCCAATCTATTAACACACGGTGACATCTAGCAACAGATTTTAGCTTTTCTGTATTATTTTTGGTATATCGAGAAAAACATTCGTTATTTTCTACCATTTTAATGATTTTGTCAGTCTCGAAGTTGGAAATCCTGTATCTGCGTGATTAGATTAGATGTGTAGGATATGCCATTTCATTTATGTAAGAGTTTGGAAACACCCTGTATATTTGGGCAGTTTTACATGCAGTATATTGTTATGTTTTGTGTGTTTTATGTTCAAAAGATAAATAAAATTTTGTTTCAGAAGTTCTTACTATACAAACAACAACAACACTTGATTGCTTCATCGTTGTTCCGCTGTTGAATCTTAATGATTAGACGACAGTATAATTTCGGAACTTGCAAAAAATGCCAAGAAATCACATGGACTAGATAAGATGGTTTTTAACATTTTGTGAAAAGTGTGCTTTTTTAACTTAGGTTATAGTCGCGAACTTTGGAAATTTTGTTTTCAGCCACCAATTCTGTTCTCTACTCACGAAATTTTACCGTTTTGTGTTCAGTCATTCATTAAAATCATGCCTAAACAATCAAAAACAAATTGTATTCAAAAATGTATCATTGGACTATCACGTAGCACGGAGAAGGTTAGAATGTAGTACGCCGAATCCTCCATAGATAGCAGCACATTTGCGACACATTATTTGCCATCTAGCGGGGAAAATACGAACTACATGATCACAAGGGAATTTATTCTAAAGTTTTAATACGTCACTGGAAACAATTATTTATCAAGTTTAGCTATTCGAGAAATTTACCCTTGTACTCAAAAAATGTTTACCTTTTATTCAAGATCTTTTAACATTTTCACTCACGAAATTTAAACACATTTATTCAGGAAATTCTACTGTCCGTATTAATTACTTTATTTGATTTGTCATGCTTTATTAAACTTGAATATTATGACTTTGTGCTATAATATTTGGATAGAAATTAACGATATATAAAATTTTTCTTCTTCACCGAGTGATACCTGATCTTTAAGCTATTAAAATTATAATTTGATGCACGTGAGATAATGATATATTCATTGATGTATATGTTTATATAAAGATGTATGTTTTAGGCAATGTTAATAGAACTAGCATGTACGGGTCGAAACTGGAGACCTTCGGACAATTATTACGAATAGGAAAAAACTGCAGACTCCTGTACTCAGAGCTTGTCAGTATGAATACTTTTAGAGTACTTGAATTGCTGGGGTATTACTTTCAGACTACTAAATATTAGGCGAATAATAAAACAAGCTCAAAATATTATTCAACTCTTTTTATTATGAGCTCCAGGACACTTGGAGCTCACTAAAAACTGCTAATCTAGAACTGGTTGCACGCCTTTATATAAGTATTCAACAGAAGTGAAGTGGTCGTGCATTCCGATACAAAATGTAGTACATAAATACATGTCCAATAGGAAAGCAGAATCATAAAATATTTCACATATTCATACATTTAGAGAATAATGTCCTCTTCTTTATTTTATTTAAAATATTGTTTTCAGTTACATTTTGTTCAAAAATTCTTAATCAATTTATATGTACAAATAGCATAAGTTTATGCGTGAAAATTGATATGACATATAACATATGTAGTTCACTTTCTTTAAAAGCTAACATAATATTTTTTTCTAATATAGTGTATATAGTAGCCCCTACATGAATGTCCATGCCCATACGTGTGGCAATCAAACACGACAAGTGACGTTACATATGGCCCTCTTTTTTTTAAAAAAAAAATAAATTTTATTATTATTATTATAACAATAAACAAATATACACAATTCTTCAAACGCTATAATCATTAAATAATGGTATAATATCAACATTTATTATCATATCATGAAATATGTAATTCAATAAGTTTATTTCATTTTCTAATTTTTCTTTTTCAGTCTTATGCTGGTACACCTTTGGTAGGTTTTTGAACAACATTGTTCAGTGTATTTTCATATTTTTTCGGTGTTTTCTCTTTGCATTATTTATCAAATTATATTTCAGTCTGTTCTTTTTCTTTCCTAATTCATTTAGGACTCAATTTTAATCTTAATGTTTACCATTTTTTCGTATTACAATGATTTTCACCTGCAATGTCGTCCATTTCCACTCGATCACATCACTCATCTGCTTACATACACAATTCCCTTCTTTCGTTAACAAAACACGTCTTTTTTTATTGCATTCCATCTTTCTCGATTGCTCTCGTGTTTCTTTCCTCTGAATCTCTTCATTCTTTTCCTAATTTGCATTCCACACCATCTTCATTCTTTGTTCCTTCTCGAGCTTTCATTTCCTCTACTTACTGCTTCCAAAATATTTCTTCACCAGCTCACTCGAGCTTTCATTTTATCTACTTACTGCTTCCAAAATATCTCTTCACCAGCTCACTCGAGCTCTTTCATTTCCTCCACTTACTGCTTCCAAAATATTTCATCACCAGCTCACTCAAACTTTCATTTCCTCTATTTAGTGCTTCCAAAATATCTCTTCACCAGCTCACTCGAGCTCTTTCATTTCCTCCACTTACTGCTTCCAAAATATTTCTTTACCAGCTCACTCGAGCTTTTTAGCTGGACGCCATATACTACGGGTAGAAACTGAAGATATCAGAAGAGTTGTTACAGGTAGGAAAAAGCCTGCAGAATCCTCTACTCAAAGCTTGTCAGTGGATAAAATTCTTACATCACTTTAATTGCTGGAGCATTGCTTTCCACACTAATTAATATCAAGTGAATAGTAAAACTAACTCAAATTATTATTATACTCCTTTTATTAGGTGCTAATCTACAACTGGTTGCACCCCTTTACACATAGACCCTAGAAGCATAGGGATATAAGTGCAGTAAATCTGATTTCGAGAAAATTAATTTCAAAGTAAAATAGTTAGTAACTGAACGAATGGAACAGTAATTATTTTGGTAGTTGCGCAGTAATTCCTGCATTATTGTCTGATTGCCTGATGTAAAGCAATTGAGCTTTGCAAAGTAAGATTGAGTTAAACACTTATACCCCTTGGCATCTAAGGTTGAAACAATGCAGATACAAGCGATAAAAAAACTTTCTCTACATTAAGATGATATTATGAAATCTTTTTATTATATTTCAACACTTCCACCTGTTAATATACGAAGTTTTTTCTTATATTATTATTATGTTATTACTGTTATTGTTGCATGTACTTATTGTTGGTGTTGATGCTTGTTGAGCGTACAATTGTTACAATGTCCTAACTGAATTGGTGAGCTTCAAAGAACAGGATCTATATACAGTCTTTGATAAAGTTGTGTTCCATTGTATTTTGTGAACTCCGGCGAGAAGTGTACCCGTGACAACGCGCGTAGGAAGCGGGCGCACTGATCTCTCTGTCACTCCTAGCCCACTTTGTTTGTAATCGTTTTCCGTTTCTGTGAGAACTTTGACTACAGGTTTTTTAAATGTCTTATCATTAGGAATTGAAGCTTGGATCCTTGGGACCGACTGCCATCCAGTTAGTTTTATATAAAAAAATTATACTCTCAAAATTAAGGATTCAAATATCCACTAAGTTTGTAGTCCAGCTACGTCACCAACTATGATTAATGAAAAGCGCAGCTAACTTAGTAAAACCCTGAGAATACTAAGTAAAATTCTGGGCTAAAGCATAACACTCTCAACTAAAATATCGGGATGATTTTACATATGAAAATACAAAACCAGCTACAATCACCTGGGGATTGCTTAGCTCCTTATTAAACAAATATGTTGCAACGTCATCAACGGCGACAGCGCCCTAGCCCTCACGACTACCAAGGTCGACTCACAGCAGCAAATTGAAAGTGTAGAAGCCAATTTCTTATTTATTAACTCCGTAATTAGACATCCCTTTGTCCTACAATAAATTCCACATAAACCACAGCTCTGAGGTTACCTTAATGTGTGTTGTTAATGTATTTTTATTTTGTGACTTACTTCCCTTTTTACTTTGAAATTTATTTTTACTATGATCTTTGGGCATCTTTGGCTCAGGCTGGGATAGGATATGGTAGAGTATGGAGAAGGTATCATCCCACGATTTGCACGATGAAACTCAGATTAAATCTAAAAAAAACCTCCGTCCGCCGAGGTTCGAACTATCCATTTTAATCTTAAGTTTGCGACGTAACCGCCTACACTACAGAAGATAGGTCCCTTCCCCCTGTTATCTTTAGTAATTGGAAAAATCGAAGTGTGTTTATAACAATTATGACCAGAATAATGTACTTTAAAGAAATTGAAAACCATGCGTAGTACCGAAACTAAAGACGCGCCGAAATACAGCGAAATGTAATAACAAATAACGTCATATCTGATGAGAAATAATGACGTCAGACATGTCGGTATAGCCAATCACGATGGAAGAAGTACCCAGTACATCTAGTTCAGTGAAGTTTATGACTGAAATATGCAGTTGAGAGTAGTTTTCTATGTTTGTCAATTAGGCAATGTTAATTCCTTCAGACTTAAATTCTTGAGTGGAAAAATCCTTTTATCTGGCATTCCTTTAATCACAAACATTAAGAGATTCACAAACGTCTTACATAATATTTTGTCGAGATATGATGTAATTTGTGACGCTGCCATTTTAACTTTCCACTCCTCTACGTCCAAAACTAAGCATTTTTTTAATTCACCCCGTCACTTTTTAAACACCCTGTATATACGGATTAATGCTAGGCTACTGAGAAACCATAACTGAGAAATTTCTGAAGTAGATTTCGTATTTGATTGGGAATGTATGGACCCTATTGCATTCATAAAAACCTGTTACAGTTGGTAGCTGGACAAGCAATTGCATATTCTAATGCAATTGTAGTGTGGTGTCAGTTCACTTAGATGTAGTTTCGTCGTGGAAACGTCAATCATGTCAATAATTACCCACAGTTCCACCTGATTCACAGAAGCAAACCAAAATAGCTGGAAAATAAACAAACCAGCCAATATGGAACGAAAAACACCTCATGCCTCTAAGCTGTTTTGACATAAAGCCGTCCAAGAAATGGCAAAGCGTTTCTTGAAATATTAAAAGAAAACTATTTTCTTTAAAAGAAATAATCTCAGTAACCAGGAGTGAGACGTGCTCAAAGAAAATAACTCTTTTTAATACCTGAAATATAAATATAATGCATTTGAGACTTACCCTTAATCTAATATTGGCTTAGCACTACACCTCCCTTTCCTCTGGCGGTTCTCAACCTTAGTACCGTAGCACCATAGGAGGGTTGCAGCATGTGTAAGGTACTATCCCAAAAATACAACAAAATGTTATCTAGCCTACTTTTCTTAACTTCTACCTAAAGTTTAATAAAGAAACAGGGCTTCTTTATATAAAATAATAAAGTTTATTATAGGATAAAAAATGATCCTATATAAAAAAATATGAATAAAAATAAACTACAATACCTTCCACCTAGATATGATCGAATCATATTGAATTGGTATAATTTGCCGAGTACGTGAGTTTCGAATGTAGAAGTCAAAGTGTAATTGTTCCCAATATACGACATAAATCAGAATCAACCTATTCTCAATGAATAACACTTTTATTCTTAGAAATCATTCTAAATTCATCGCCATAACTATCAAATTGACCATATAATTCCATCTTAGCAACTGATCAGTTATCTTAACTCCTCTCATATATACATAGCTCCTAATATGGACATTAAGCTATATATTTGATATTTGAACATATGTGTGGATATAAATTTACACAATCAAATTTATAACCACAAATTACCATAATCTCATCACTTTAGCTATAAATGTAACATTTGCATATTGAAATCAGACATAGATGAAATCTAAAGGATAAATATTTCCTTCCTTTCTCGAAGGACCTCTTATCCATATAAATTCTATGTCCCATAAAGTGCACTTTGTATTCCTAACACATATAAGGAAGGAACTTCTTACATTTTGGAGCTCTCATAAAACTGAAAAACACTTCTTGTGATATATCTCGACCCATATGAAAAGGAAAATGAACATATTTCATTTAGGGTACTGATACTTGGACTATTTGAACCTTTGAAGCTTCTGGAAGTGCCTTTTTCTTTCAATGGAGTCTTGACTTATGAATTTATTAAACTGTCTAAACTCAGACTAACTTTTCCACGAGTGAAAATCGAGAAACCCTGGCAGATCCTCAATCACTACTGCTAGTACACCAATCTACAACATCTACTGAAACGAATGTCTACTGGTACTATGGACATAGCTACTCCAACTATAGTACTAAAAGATATGAATTTTCTTACCACTACTAAGTTTTTCTCAACCTCACTTTTACACTTAAAACAACTTCAGTATTAGCATTACTGTAGAGCAGTTCAAAACACTTTACTTTCAAGAACATTTACACTGGTTACTAAGCTTGATGGTATAATCAATAAATCTGAATATTTAAATCTCTTTCACTAAGATTCCTATTAACGAATTGAAACACTTTACTATATTTCATAGACGAGCAATTATATCCTAAACTTAAAAACACTCGAAAGCCTATTTTCCAGGTTTTTGACAGATCTTTCCCGCTGAACTATCACACTATCCATATCAGGAATCCAACTGCTGAACCAACATGGCAGTCCCTTCCCCAAAACGCGCCTTTTCTCGTCAAGAACCAATCAGTTTCGAAATACGTCATAGGCCATTCAAAAAAAAATATGAGTAACACATGGACATGGATTCACCTACAAGGGCATCCATTTTTAGTCCAAACCAAAATATAAATTGTTTTTCATATTACACAATGCATGTTTGTGTCGTGTATGTATGTAGCATACAATATGTTGCCATACAGCGTATGTTAGACAGTACATCATATACCAAATCATTTTCAACTTGTTTGTTAAAAATAGTTTATAGATGTTTCTCGAAATGTGGGATCTTGTGGCCGTAGCTCAGTTGGTAGAGTATTGGTTTAGCACTAGCGACGTTTTGGATTCAATACCAGCAACAAATCATCGTGGCTGAAGTTTCTTTCTCAGTCCAGACAAATGTCAGGATGGTACCTTCAACTTAGATCATGGCCGACTCCTTCCAACATCCTTTCCCCTTTCCTACTGCCCTATCCCGGCCTTAGCAATTGATGACTAAATGCCATAAATACATTCAATTCAGTTCAACTCGAAATGCGTGGACAGTTGTGTTTTGGAGTTCTTTCGATGTATTTTGGAGTGAACGTATATATAGGCGTCACTCGTATTCCTTACAGGCGTCTTACTGATTTTGCCATATTGAGGTGAATTGAGTACTGGGTCTTGTAATAGGGGCATTTTCAAGACCTGTGGATTAATATTTATAAGTGACTAGTTCCGTAAAAGCACAAGTGATAATGCAGAATTTAGTTACTTACCTAACCAGCAAACACACGTGAAAATGACGTCAATTTTTGGTTGAAAATGGATGGAAAAGACGTCAAAATGGCGGGTAAATGTCACAAACCAAACGACATGTTTAAAATTCCTCTTGTAACACCTTGTTCATGTAGGTATTTGTCTCAAATAAAACATATAAATGAACTAATCTGTTCCAAAACAATCGTTTGATCCTGGTGTTTTAGCATCTTTCATCGCATTTTAGAATGCAACGGCATGTACACAAAACAGTTGAATCTGACAAGTTCACTCCAAGCAGATTGGCTAGGATCACGTAGTCGCTATCGAAAACCAGATATAATCATAATATGATGTCTAAAACGAGGGAATGAGACTGTTTAGTTAGATATGAAGGGCTGCATAAATGAGATGAGGTGAGCTGGGGTTGATGCAGTGGCGAACCCAGGGTCAGTTCGATGGGGGAGGCGATTCGGTGGACAGTAGAAACGTATATGAAAGCACACAATATTTCTGTTTGGCGTTTATAACATTGCTTTTATTTATTTATACTGTCACCGAGCCGCCGTAGCTTAGTGGTAGAGCTTTGGCGTAGCGTTCGGAAGGTCCTGGATTCGATCCTAGCGGCTGACCATCCTGACTAAAGTTTACCCAGGGTTTTTCCTCAGTCACACCAGGCAAATACCGGGATGGCACCTTCCCGAATCCTTTCTGCTCCCTTATCTCGGCCTGAGTCTTAGATAGCTAAAAGGCCATAAATAAAATTCAATTCAATTCAGTTAATACAGTCACTGTTTAAAGCACAGTACTTTAAGTGTTGCCAAGAATATTATTATTTTCTTTTAAAAAAAATGGCTATGATTTCGGGAAGAGCGATCACCCTCACCTCGCCTGGGTAGATTTCTTATGACCTTATCGCCGCAGAGCTATTTCCTTCATACATCCCTGATTTAAGTAATTTTGATGTTATAATGTCCTCTCTTCACAGGCTCCGATAATTACATAAAATAATTTTTCGACTGTTCTAATGTGAACTACTCTACTTTGCTTACGCACGCGTATGAGGATATACTTTTTTGTCATATACTTGTCTAACACGTAAAGTTGCGCACATAACAGGCGACAGGCAAATAATTTATTCCAAAATTGTGATTTTATACTGCTTCATAACAGTTGACAATAAATAACTTCCAGTTCTAAAGGAATATTCTAAACTGCTATTTTAAAGTGTTATTTTAATATGGCTGTTACTGCTGTAACTGTTTTGAAAAATAACAGTTTAGCTTTTCTCTAATACAACGTTTTATGAAGAAGAAGCGTTCGCATCTGTAACAGTCCAGTAACGTTAAATATTTTAATCTGATTGGCTCAAAATTTCTTCTTTGCGTTGCAAGTTCGCAATTTCCTCCATTAAACAGAGAAACACCTCATTGTTGACTATTCTCTGGGTTTCCTCCCCCGTCCCTTCTCTCTCACCAATCAGAAACAAGTTACATGATTTCTTTTAGTTGGTAGAAATCAAATTCCAAACTATACGCACGCTCTCTGGTGGTTTTTTTTATTAAAAGCCTACAAACGTGAGTGCACTTGGAAGTTACGTTTTAAATGGTTGCTTCTAAAGCTCTGTTTAAAGCTCTCGTAAACCACGATTTAGAAAGGAGCTTCGAACTGTTTTGAAAAGTGTGGAGGGCGTTGCATTCCTTTTGGTTCTGCGAAGGCGAGAAAGAAGACACAGAAGCCTAACTAACCCAACTCCACAACCGTTTTGAAGAGCATGTTTTGGCTTGTTTGCTGTCGCTCCGTTAACCAATTATGTGGAGAAGTCAGTGCACACAACAAGGTTGGTAGTTTCAAAGAGAAAGATAGAGAAGTCAGAAATACTGTAAAACTCTTTTTATTGATGTGATTGAAAAAAGAAAGAAAGAAAGAAAGAAAGAAAGAAAGAAAGAAAGAAAGAGACGAGAAAGTCGAGAGGTTTCCGTTAGAATTATCACAAATAATGATTTTGCCTAATCTTTAAGTTAAGTACCGTAGATATGTGGTTTAGCAGAAGCGTAGTTTACTCATAATCGGAAATTTACATTCTGTTCATAGTACAGCGTGGTTATAAAGTTTCGTTGTCTGGCCACAAGGGGTTTTAATCACACAGGGCAGGCAAATCTCCCGATCTGAGGATCCCGTATTTTGGCGACTTGATTGGGCTGTAGAAGCAGACAGCCCCGAAAACCTGAATGAGCTACTTCGACACTTCCATTGTCTTCGCACTACTCGAGCTATAACTGCTGAGACTGCGCAAAGTGCTTGTTTTGGTCACGGTCAATGATCTCACTTCTACCCTGATCGCTTTCCCAGCAGCTCAAGGACATTTTTGTTACCTTCTAGCACTGTCGTTTCCCAGAAATATGACCAGAACGACTTCTTCGTTCGCAAGACCGTTTCATTGCTAACAAAATGAGGTTTGAATCATAAGTCTGCAATAATTGGGCTAAGAACTAGAGGTAATTTTAATTTTATGAAAATCTACCATGTTAATAATAGAACCTCGAAGTGGAAAAGGTTAGGGACCTTTGTAACGGTACCACGGCGTGTCTCCTGGCATTTTTGTTGCACCATTTTTTATCAACTTGACTGCTGTGTAAAATTTCATGCTGGTTGTATCATAAAATGCATACACTAACGACACTCACTGTAACGCCTTTAATGAAATTCCGATTACTTTATACAACACATCGACCAGTAGTATCGATTCACATAATTTTCAATTGTTTTAAAATAAAATAGAGAGAGGAATTTATGCTTCATATGAACTGTAAGAAGCCCTTTTTGTCACTGTTTCTTATTCTGTATTAATCTGACGATATGTTGCAATGTTTGTGAGGCTTGCAGCAATCCTTCATTTGTATTTTCTAGAAGATATTATTTACTATAATTTTTAACACTGACGTAGGTTGGTTGAAGGTTGATGTTCAATGCTGTACGTGCGGCAAACTGAAGTTGGGTTAGGACGTTGAATTTTTGGAAGGGATACAGATTTTGCAGAGTTATGGTGATGAAAAATAGAAACTGATCTATGGTAATGGGTTGTGTAGGAGAAGGTATGGGTGGGTTGCATGTTTTAGGTTCTGGAGGACAGAGGGGTAGAACTAGGCCGGGATTTTCAGGGGTAGGTTCTGGACGGTTTCTGCATTTATAGCTATAGGTTGGGTGATGTTGTCCACAGGTATTGCATTTGGGTGGGTGTTGTAGGTTAGAACAGTCTTTGGTGGTGTGTGGGCCAGTGCAGTAGCCACATTTAGGAGTATTAGGACAGTTCGAAGTGGGATGTTCGTTATAGGCTTGACAGTGTTCGCATCTGGTAGGTAATGGAGGTTGAGAACGAGAGGGTTCGACACGGTATCGTCTTCTGTAGATGTAGGCACCAGCTGTCAGTAAGTCTTTGATAGTCTGTGGATGAGAGGTTAGAATGCGTACCATGTAGCTGGGTGTTCCGGTTTTGGTTTTTATCCTGATGCATTTGGAGATGATATGGCCTTCGGTTGTGAGCTCTTGCTGAATTTCGTCATCTGCTAATTCTGGATTTACTCCTCGCATAACGACAGAAAGGATAACTTTATTCCTCGCCGCTAAAGTAAACTGCCCGGGCCCGCAGGGCCACCAAAGCTGGACTTCTGGCCACCAAGGCCGCTTTCGTCCTTGGAATTTATTTTTATTTGTTTGAATTTATATAATATTATGGGATTTACATGAATCGAACTCCTAACCCGGACACCAGGCGCGACCGCCAGTGAAACCGTTTTGATTATTGTTTAAACATTTGAATTTTCTAAAAATCTATTTAGAAATTTGAAAAATTCTTTAGCTATATTTATATTTAGGATTAGGGAAGTGAATCAGGAGGTATAATGTTAATTTCGCACTTATTATTATTATTATTCCTCGCGAAAGAGTATAAATGGCCCGCAGGGCCACTAAAATGGACATCTGGCCAACTTAGGCCACTTTAGTCCTTTGAAAGTTATTTGTTTGGGTTTGTAGATTATGAATTGATATTTGATAGCTAATCAGACTCCTTATCAGACCATCAGCACGTATTTTAATTGATTTGATATGATTTATTAGCTCCAATCGAAAAACCCGGGCCACCAGACCTACCCCCTCTTTTAAGTTACACACACATGCACACATAAATATACATACGTACCCACTTATATATATATATATTATGATAATTTTTGTAAGGGTTTGGTTGGTTTATAGAGGGTATAGGAATTGGGATATATTCCGTTTTCACTTGCTCAAGAAATCACAGAGGTTCACCTTTCTAGTTAAATCAATTAGCATGTTTGAT
The DNA here is from genome assembly GCA_022664845.1 of Lepisma saccharinum. Classification (NCBI taxonomy): domain Eukaryota; kingdom Metazoa; phylum Arthropoda; class Insecta; order Zygentoma; family Lepismatidae; genus Lepisma; species Lepisma saccharinum. The sequence goes on from JAGDQP010012233.1 coordinate 22,173, forward strand.
GTAGATCCAACTTACAGTCACACCCGCTATTCGAAGTTTACTTTGAAAATGTTAGTTATTTGTGTCTTCCTCTCGTTCGTAGTTCCTGTGTATTATCTGTTTATTTTTTGTAAAAGTTCTTGGTAGGTTATGTTATGTCGTTTTATATGTACTGTATGTTAAGCTCTTTGAGTAGGTTAATATTTGCAAATTTCTTTTCTTTATTAGATTCAATGTATCTAATTTGACTGTTTTTAATATAATTAGACATCGGAGGGAAATGAATGTTACTATATAACGACTGTCTATCATCTTGCCATTTTCTTTGAGAGACTCTCAACCAGTAACGCTCATACTTTTCTAGGTATTCAGTATTAATTTTGGAATGAAATAATTCATGTCCGTATATGATTATAGGTCTAAGTACAGAGAGATAAAGCCTAGATTTAATTTTGAAAGGAATATTTGAAAGTAAAATTGTTTTAAGCATTGCAAACACCCTGAGTGCTTTGCTTCTTCTATCCAAAATATGAGATTTGAATGTAAGTCTTTTATCCAAAGTGAAGCGCAAATATTTAGCTGTGTTAGCTGGTTTAATTTTTGTGGTGCCTATTGTTATGAATTTTCTTTTGTCTTTTCTGGTTCCGTGTCCTGAGGGATAGAACATGGCAAACTGAGTCTTGTCTTCATTTAATTTCAATTTCCAAGTTTTGCACCATTTAATAAAGTTCCGAGTTATTCCATTTAGATTGTATATTATAGAATTAGGAGATCGGGCCATCGTCCAGTATGCGGTATCATCTGCAAACAATCCCAACTGGGTTAGATTTGTTGGGGAAAATGGTATGTCATTCACATAAATTGAATAAAAAATAAAGAATGGGGCTTAAGGCAGCTCCCTGGGGAACTCCTTTCTTTATGAGTATCTCTTGCGAAAATTCTTCTTTGGATCTGATTTTTGTGGTTCTGTTGTTCAAGAATTGGATGATCCAACGTATGATAGTTGTAGGTAGATTTAGTGAATATAATTTATATATTCGCCCCTCATGCCACACCGTGTCGAAGGCAGCTGTCAGATCCATAAACACAGCTCCCGCCCGCCAGCCTTTATTTAGAGCAATCTGTATATCCGTAATGATCCTCATGAGTTGATCTATTGTAGAAACCTTGCTTCTGAAACCCGCCTGATGTTTTGTGATGAGGTTTTTAGATTCCAAGTATGTATTGAGTCTTTTTGTAATTACAGTTTCGCAGATTTTAGCTATTGTGTTAGTAAGTGTTATAGGTCTATAGTTTGAAAATTGAAATCGGCTCTTGTTCGGTTTGGGTATGAATATTGTGAATGCATTCTTCCATTCTTGGGGTAGAAATCCTAATTTCAGTGAGGCATTAAAAAGGTTGGTAAGAATTGTAAATAAAATAGGAGGCCCTCTTTGTAGAGCGATATATGGTATTCCGTCAGGACCCGGAGCCGTGTTTCTTTTCTTTTTTAGTATTTTAGTTATTTCCTCTTGGGTTATTTCGCCTAAAAGTGTTCTTGTTGCTTCTGACGGATCATCTTGTATGTCTTGCTCAGTGATATTTTGGTTATGATTAGTTATTTGCTTTATTATTTCGGTTGTTTCCATTACTTCTCTTTGGATATCTTCTGTATTTGTATCCTCATCGGTTCCTATTCTATCTTTAAATTTATTATGAATTATATTAATAAATTCAATATTTGAAGCAATTGGAATATTGTCCAATTTGTTCGGTATTGTGAATCCATGCTGTTTGCCTCTGTATGCCGAAATCGACTTCCAAATGTTTTTAGAATTTTTATGATAGTTTTCGGTCAATTTTGATATGAAATTTTCTATTTTTTGTTGTCTAAATTCAGCAATCTTCTTCCTGATTTCTTTATGCCTATCATTTATTTGCCCTTTCAAAAATTCGGATGGTTGTCTATGGTTCAAATTTATCAGATGTCTTTTGTCTTTTATAATTTCAATGATATGTTCAGGCAGTCTCTCTGCATATGGAATTATTTTGTCATATTTAACGTATTTTTTAAGTGCCTCTTGAATTTTATTAGTGGTGATTTTGTTGACTCGATATCCTCTACAGTTTCTAGTCTGATTTGAAGTTTTTGTAATTCTGTTTGTAGAAAGTTTCTATCCCAGTCCGTTTTGTTGTAGTTTGGAAATTTAGAAGTGGAAATGTTTTTGATAATTTTGAGGTTAAATTTGATATAAATTTCACCGTGATCAGTAGGCAAATTGACTTCGACGTTTTTCTGTATGAGTTTGTTTGAAATAGTTGGTGAGACTAGAATCTTATCTGGAGCCGTTTCTATGTTGTTTACAAAGCGTGTGGGTCCCACATTTACATTTATTAAAGGTGACTGAAGCAAAAATTGGAATAGTTTTATGCCATTATCATTAGTTATTGGGTCACCCATCATTTGGTGCTGACTATTTATATCTGCAGCAATTATAAGCTTTTGAAATTTAGCTAAATATTTAAATAATAGAAGACTATTGTTTATATTTGTTCTCGGACTAGAATAAAGTGTAGCTATGATAATTGAATCTTTTGGTTGAGAAATTTCTATAGCCAAAGGTGTGGTGAGTGCATCTTTTAATGAATCAGGAAGTTCCATTTCAGTGGCATTAAGTTTATTACTTATTATAATAGCAGTGCCTCCTGTTGCGACATTCCTGTCATTTCTGAATATTTTATAATCAGTTAATTTTAATTTAACGGTGTTAGTCAGTTTAGTTTCATTCAAGATAATTATATCCAGTTTTTTGTCCCTCGCTAGTTGTATAGTTTCGTAGATTTTTTCCCTTATGCCATTTATGTTAACAAACATAATATTGAGATTGTGTTGAAATGGTGTGTTTGTATTGAATGAATTCTTATTTTTGTCCATTATCAATTGTAACTGTATTTGTTTTAATGTAGTTATAGTTAGTTTTTAATTTCTTATCAAATGTCTCTATTCCTATGTGCAAGTGTCCGTCAATCGATTGGATAATGTTAAAATGTCTCTTAAGAAACTCTTCCGAGGGAGCTTTAATTATCGTATTAAGCCTGGATACCATTTCACTTGGCAGAGACAGACTAAGAATGGAGAGAACCCAGTTTGTGATTTTGTTTGTATGTTCTTCAAATAGTTCTTTTATCCTTTGTTAAATCTCTGTTTTGTCTTTTTCCATATGTGAGGATTCCGAACCATCTGTGTGTATCTTATTCTCATTCTCAATCTGGCCATTCTGCACCAAATTTGGAAATTCGTTTTGACTGTTAAAATTTGGTGGAGCTCTATAAATTTTTGAGGGAGCCGTTGAGTATCCTATTTTTGGTCTTTTAGGGCATATTGAAGCCGCCGTTCTGTGTCCCTGGGTTTTACAAGTCCCACAATAGTTCTTATCAGGGGTTTTGTTGCACGTGTAGCTTTGATGTCTCTGTCCACATTTATAACAAGATGGGATTTTAGAACATGGTTTGTCCTGATGGTACAGAAGACATATCCTACATGGAAAGGGTCTGCCATTAGTTCTAGATTCTTCAACCTTGTATATAAAAAACCCTATTTTTAGTCCATTTGTTATGAGATGACTGACTAATTTAGGACCTTTTGTGAAGATACGAATCAACGGTAATGGACCTTTATCATTCCTAATTCTAGTGATGTTTGTCACCGGTAGTTTGTCTCTCTTAAGACAATTCAAAATATCTTTTGTATCAGTTTCTATTGGGATTCCCCTTCCTACACACGTAAAAGTAGTGTTTGTACTAGGCTTCTGAGGATTATTTCTTTTGTTTTCACTGTTTATTATTTTAGCATTTGGTCCAAAATCTTCCTCTTTAAATTTATCACAGAATCTATCTTTGTCATCTTTGGATTTAAATTGAAATCTGTATCCATTTGTATTAGAGGATGAGTGAATAACCAGTCCTAGGTTTGGTAATCTAGCATTTATTATGTTATTCAATTTGAGTGGTGCATTTATATCATTCATAATGTTTGTTATTATTATTCCGAAGTTATTTAAATTTCCATCTGTTTGTGAAGCTTCGCCTTCTTTCTGTGTTTCCTTGTTGGATTCATTTAATTTTGATTCTCTATTTTCCCCTTTATTACTATTGTCTCAAGATTTATCTTCTTTCTTCGTTTGTTCCTTAATATTTTCTTTTGAGTTTGGTTTGTTTAAGTCTTGGTTAGATTTAATATTATTCCCTGTATTCTTATTGTTATGTTTATCTATCAAGGATAGATTTAAGGGTGACTTGGGTGAGGATGATGTAGAGGAGAATTGGCTTCCTGTGTCTAATAATTCATTTATTATTGATTCGTCCCTAGAAGGAGTAGATGTTGGAGATATACTATAGGTTTCTCGTGAGGAGTTGATTTCCTCTTCGGCCACCATGTCAAGTCCAGGATTTTGCTTCAATTCCGTACATCCCTGAGTCTTGGTTTCCTCAGTCTTCCCACTCCTCCCAATCGGCTGTGTATCCACTTCTACTTTCCTCAGCGAGCCTCTCCTAAAAGGAGTCCTTTTTGGATTTGGAATTATTTTCTTGAGAAATTCCTTTATTTTTTGCTATTTCTGGCGATCGACTTCCGGATCTGCTTCCTGATTTCCTTTTGTTTCCTTTCATTTTTCTTGTTTTGGAATATGTAAGTGAATGGAGAAGGAATCAGGTGTAGGTAGGAAGTATATAGGATTATAGCAATTATGTGTTTAAGTTTCCTAATTGAATGTTACGTGATATATAGTTCTTTGACCCTTAAAGCGACCTTAAGTCTGGATTTATATCATCTAAATATCGAGTCTTAATTTGATGTTTTAGAGTTTCAGTTACGATACAAATCCTAAGCACGACTTTTTGTCCCTTAAAACGGCCTTATTTTTGCAATATCAATCTTTTATTCTACATGCTATTTATTTATTTAGGAACCTAAAATTGTTTATTTAGTTACCCTTTCTGTGAAATTGCTTTTATGATTTCGTTTTAACTTTATTCTTTTGTGAAATTGCTCTCGCCGGGCGACGGAAGGGTCTGTCTTGGGTTCCTATCCAAAAAGTGGGGAAAAAGTGGCCGGTTTTGTCAGGGGGAAGTCAGTCTGTCACTCGTCAAGTCAGATACGCCGACCTTTCACCTCTACAAAAGATAGAGCAGCTGCCGACCGGTGGCTTTCTCCCAGGGATGTACGTCAGATCACCCAAAACATCACCGTGGTGTGACCTGAGGACCAGCCAGTGCGTGCAGCCGCGCCACCTCTCAAAGAGTTGAGGGATAGTTCAGGTATCTCCAGGCAACAAGATATAACGTATTGAAACGTTTTTGCTTTTTCAAGTTAGAGACACAAGATCTCTCTTTTTGTTATAGATTATTGGAGGGTTGGATTGAAGTACCACTGTACTTCCAAGGGGCTGAGAGAGCTTTCGCTACTCTTTTCGGAGTGCTAGCGACGTTGACCTCTAGTGCTTAAGTTTTCGCGCTCGAATCAAGAATGACAATTGAAGAAAATGAAGAATGCAATTGACGAAGAATGAAGAAAATGACAATTGATTATTCCTCGCAAATAGATCTTTATATTTGAAGAGAACTTTCTAGAAAGTTGTCTCCAAGTCTCGTTTGCTTTCTTGAAAGAGTTGAACTCTATTTACAATTTAAAAGTTTAAAACTGACTTTTTCTAATGTCACAAAATCACTAACAAATACTTCAATAAACATATTTTAAAATCAACAATAATCTTTATTGAGATACTCTGTTATTCACCATCTAAAAATCGTAGTGCCATCTATGATGTAATTTCTGCAACCAAAATAGCAAGTATTGTAAAGCAAAATTACAGCATATTCCAGCGAAATTTCAATATTTTTAAACTTGTTGATATTCTACATTATAATTATATACTTCAAGATTTATTTCGATTCGATTTTAAAGTTTCATATTTCGGTATTAAATTACATATCGATCACCCCTAAACCACAGTAGCACACACGTTGATAAAGTCGTTTAATGACCGCCTTTTCAACGGTTTATTTAACCAAAAACGTTAAATCAACGTTGTTTTTTTTTTCCTGAATAAACCATTGAAAAGGCGGACATTAAACGGTTTTATCAACGTGTGGTGCTGCGAAGGGGTAACCTCCTAATGTTGCTGTCAGTGAACTCATCTCGCTCATCCCAACAGCGTGGTATAGTCCGTGAAGGGTTTGTGAACAGACAAACACATACACATAATTCTTAGGCTGTTTATATATCAGGATATTACGCCTTCTTCATTCTTTTGGTATTGGGATCTCAAATGTTATTTATAGGCTCTTCTCCTAGAGTCATTTGTCCCTTCACATAAATAGAACCAACTTATCCCATAAGTAATATCGTGGTTTTGTACCGTGAGGAAAAGAACAACTTAAATGGAAAATAGTCTCCATCGGACTCCACAACACTCTGCCACCTGTCAACCAGTTGTTGAATCCCCCGCTGAAAGAATTCATCGGTTTTGGAGGCAAAGTACTGGGTTACTGTTCGTCGCCCGCCATCCTTATTTTGTAGTGTTTCCCTGGAAAGGTGGTTTTGCAGACTGCGAAAAAGACATTAGTCTGTTGGTGCAAGATCTGGTGAAAACGCCGGGTTGGGGAGTTTTTCCCAACCACATTCCTCGATCTTAACACAGGTCCTTCTTGTGGTGTGTGAGCGCGCGGTATCATCGTGGATGAGCACACCCTTGCGATTAGTCAGAGCAGGACGTTTCTCCAACAATGCAGTCTGTAGGCGTTGAAGCTGCTGACAGTAGACAGCTGCATTGATGATCCAACCAGATGAAGAGCTCAAAATGGATTATACCACGGATATACCACCAAACACTCAACATCACTTTGCACAGTTCCTGCGCCCACCCTTTAGGTATCCACTGCTGTTTGTGTGTAACGTTATGGTAGAGGACCCACTTTTCATCCCCTGTCACCATTCTGTCCAGAAATGGATCAAGTCTGTGAAGGGTGAAAAGGGAACTGCAGATGTCAACTCACTGCTGCTTCTGTTGACGCGTTATCGCATGGGGTAGCCATTTTCCGAGTTTCGACACGTACCCAAAGTCCTGCAGATGACGATGAACGCTCAAATTGGTAAAATGGAGTTCGCTGGCCAGTTCTTCAACGTTTGCATTGGCTTTGCCTCCACCGCCGCTCACAGGGCATCGTTGTTCAGCTGCACACATCTCCCTTCTCGTTGCTTATCGGTGAGGTTGGTATCCCCAGACCGAAACCTCTGGCACTTTCGCACATCCACAGTACCCTGACCATATACGGCATTGATGTTTCGTGTCGCTGCGTTGGCTGGATGTCCCTGGTAAAAATCATACAGTATGACATTCAGTATGTGGTCCTTCTACACTGCCATGATCAAACACAAGCCCCACTTCCAAAATGTGTAGTAGACCGTTCTCTGTCTACACAATGCTGCACAATCAAGCTCATGACTCAGCTATGGCGTGTGCCATCTACTTCACTATTCGCTCGTCAGATGGCGTCATTACAGCGGTTAGTGCACTTACGGCATTACTTATGGCATAACCAGATACATTTACTCATGAGTGACAGCGTTGAAGTCACTGTATTTGACGATTTCGCCATCAGGTGTCTTTACTGTAAGTAAGTTGCAAGAGACGGAGTTGCTGTGTCACGTGAGAAGGACACATTGTCCACAAATGCAAATGGATGTGTAAAATTTAAGATTAATTTTTGGTCAAAGTTTCTTAATAGCTTGTGAGAAAAATAGTACTTTGATAATCTTGAAAAAAAAAAGAATCATTGTACCAGAATCATTACTAACTGTGATACCACTGCAGTTTTCGGCCGAGGCTGTAGACACACATCAGGGCCAGTGGCGACTTCGAGTGGGTGTGCATATTGGGATTAGATGGCCCTGCCTATAAAGCATGTGATCGGGGTAAGACAGCCCATGCTTGTCTCACGGAAAATCATTATTTTGAACCTCACAGGAACTGACATGAAAAGGATGCCTCTGTGGTGCAAGGAAAGGAAGAAGAAGTCGAAACAATAATCGGAGATTGAAATTAGGAAAAACGCCGCTCGCAAAAAGTTTTTTTTTTATGGTTACAGTGCAGGTGTGATGGTACTATAAATCGAAACACGAAAAGAGTGGCTTTAGTGCAAGAATTGTCAACTGTGGCTTCATGAAGACTATTTCGGATTTGGATATAAATGTGCGGAGTTGTGAATGTAGAGGTTGTACTAGAAACCAACAGTTTCACCAACGATGGCATATCATAGACTAGGTTGTATCCGCTGTTCAAACAAGGCCATTTCTCTGATTATGTCATCTCATGATATTGTCTCTATAGTTCTGTATAGTTAATACTTTGTTAAGACAAACGGGCTTTCCCAGTGGTGACGTGTTTTAGGGTTCGTCTGCTCTTTCAGCTGCAGATAGACCTAGGTAAACTAATTGTTATACGAGTATTTTTGTAGAAAAATTTTGGTAATACTTTGTTATTTGGAAAGTATACTAAAGGGGCCATCTTTGAACAGTGTTGTGCTAGCAATATTTATTTAATTGCCATTTCAAAAAAATGTCCTTAAAGGGGCCATATTTTAACAAATACATATAGAGCAAAATTTTCGCACAGTCTGTAGTTTTCCTTCTTAGATACCGACATAATATAACATCAAAACGTACAGAAATTGTTCTTCGTGGTGCAACAAGATGTACCTCCAGTTAATGACTACCGTATTCTTTACATGGTTGAATAGTTTCTCAAGTACAACGCATTTTATTTCGGTTGACTTTTGGATCGACGAAAAATGGGCCAAGTTCAACTTCATGTCTATCAATCAACAAACAATTAAAGGGCACAAGAGCGAAAAACAACTAAGTCCATTTCATATATTTAAAAAAATATTCTAAAGTGCCCAGAGGTGGTTATGGAATTGTTCTGATATTTATTTATATATTAGTATATTATGGAATGGAACGTCTCAGGGATCCTTGTTAAACGTCTCAATACTCAAACATTGTTCTCTCTTCAAGAAATTTTAAGTTTTGAGATACAGAAAGATATTTAAGAGGTACGTTATGGTGTCCGACGAGCTATTTGTAACATTTTTGGTAAGACATGTATATTTTTAATTCTCTTGAATCCGGAATTCCCGAATTTGAATTTATTTTAAGGTCTTTAAGGCATCTGAGACTAAGGCCGGGATGGGTAGGGGAGACGATGTTGGAAGATAGACGGTTAGGGCCTATTTTGTAGGTACCAACCACCATTCGCCTGGTATGATTGAAGAAAATCCTCAATCAGGATGGTCGGCCGCTGAGATCGATCCCAGGACCTCCCAATGTTCTTCCAATGAGCCATGACCTCTCGGTCCGGAATTCCCGAATGCACAAGTACTGCGAGTCATTTACATGGCGAGTTCAACGACGTGAGTTTTGTTGTGACTGCAATGTTTACCTTACCCCACCACCCGGAGTCGTCATTGTCGACTGTCTATTTCTATTAACTGTTCACATAGTTTACCTTTTGAGATATCCTGAAAGGATTGAGCAGGTTGCCCAACAATCATCAGCCACTGAAAGACAGCCAAAGAAAACACATCAGTGACCTAACCTAATGTTAGGTAGGCCTAAACTTTCCTAACCTCACTTAACCTTTTCTAACCTTACGTAAGCTTAGCCATTGTAACCCAATCTCACTTAACCTAACATTATCTAACCTAATCTCAACTATCATAAGTAATAACCTAAACTAATAATTATTGTGTAGAAAAATGGATAGGTATATGAGAAGTGACGTGGTTGGATTTGTCTGACTGCAGTTAGGTGCTTATTAATCTCTTGTTAGTTGGAGCTGTCGCGGCATGGAATTGACAGGACACTGAAAAATGTCCCGTGTTGAAACAGTTGAAACAATTTATATATTATAGATACTTTACAACATTTACGACGGTCTTGCTATTATCCTTACAGCAATCAATTCCCAAAGTTTATAACAAATACGCTTTGACGAAGATTTAGACAATCCATTTTTATTGTTGCTCGATCCTTGAATCCTAAAATTTCCTTCATAAAAGACAGCATTCGAGAAAAGGCAATAGTTTATATGGAAGATATCGTGACGCAAAATTATGAGAAATTATTGGAAATTTAAGACTATAATTTCCCATCCTTTTCGTAAAGGCACTCAACAATATGTCAATTGTTGGAGGTTGAGGAGATGGAAAGAAAGAGGAAAAAGTATTTGGCCAAAGAACAAACGCACATGCTGTTGGATTTATGGCATTGATGGGAACCATTGGATTATACTGCCAAGCACATACGCCGCTAATCTTCTTCAATGTTCATGAAAAGAAAAAAAAAAGACAGTCACGCAAACCGTGTGCATGTCTACTGGCAGGTTTCTACAAAATGGCGGCCAGTGATGGCGTCTCTTTTTTGTCTTTTGTTTTTTGTGGTATGAGGTGGCGGATCCCATCAAGAACGTGTTCTCCAGTTGGTTGAAAGTAGCAAAATACCGTCCTCCATGTGGTTTACCTGGTCAGATAGATGTATGAAGGTTAGGCAGCAGCTGATGCTAGTCTCAGGACCTATTTTTTTCTCGTTTTATCAAGTTGAGTGATTCGGTTCCATTTTGCTAAATGTTGGGATAGACAATGTTCTTGTGAGCCAAATATGGATTTCTGCAGGCGTATATATTTGACTGCAATAGTGTTTGTCACTAAGAGACTATGTGGAAAAGAATAAAGAAGAAGATAACACCACAAACGGCGTCTGAGCTTGGGGCGACATCTGTAAGTGATCACTGAAGTTTAGAAATATTTATTTCTCTTTAAGATTATAACAAAAATAATAGTTCTAAGTGTTTATTTTGCGCTCGAAAAGTATGAGTGATATGCAATAAAAATATAAAGAATTTACATTTTTAACACTTTTGGTACACATTTTGCTGACAAAATATGTTGGTAAACTCGTCACTCATTGTTAGATTGGACTTTTATATATACAGGCAAGAACAATAACGAATTTGTGAGATTTTAGCCAATGGTTCTTTTAGAATTAAGTTTGGGGAGGGGTGTGTGTAAGTCAAAGTTAGGGAGTGTAACTAGAGTTTTGCAGGATTTCTATTAATTTTCAACGGTAAAAAGTGTAGTCTGGGGTGTGTGCTCGACGATATGCAAGAGAAACATTCCCCCATTAGGGGAGTCTGGCAGAATCCCTGTTTATAGTTTAAGTACTTACTGTAATGGTCTTTCAACGGGGTAGTATTTCCTGGGAAATGGGAATGATTTCTTCCCACTTCCCTCCCGTGACCGGATTTTAAATTTGCATTTATTTATAACCTGTAGGCAACTTTTGGCTCAGAGAAAATTAGGTTTGGGGAGAAGATATTAGAAGTAGGTAAGACAGGGCTTAGGTTGAAGGTATTATCACGGTATATGCCTGCTTTCGCCACAAACATCCGGGGGGAGGGTACACCAGTAAAGACGAGCAGGTGCTGGGATGTTTCCAGGGCATTCTTATTGCTAAGTCATCGATTTAGCCAATGATCTACGTCGCTCGCTCCTCCTCTATTTCGGGTTTCGGCGTCGCCATTTGTAATAGGACAAATTTGTCACTACGGGTTGTGAATCTATGCCACCTTCCATATATTCACGTTAGAGTTTCTTCTCACTGCAAATATTACAAGTACCACACTGGATTATGACGACTCTGGTTTTATCCCCATTCATGCGAATTGTTTTTTTTTCCCCGAGACTACAAAGAACCGCATTCTAGTTTGTGATAAAAGTGGGCAAATTGCAATAGCGTTCGCAAGTGGAAAGGTGTACAACAGCCGATCAAGTCTTCATTCATTTTAGGTATGGAAATTATGCAAAAGGAATTATTATTATTTTTTACAGTGTAGCTTACTTGTATTTTTAATTTTTATATTAATACGATCTATTCGGATCTAAGTCCCTGCTTCACGACGGATTACGCTCGTTACTTTCGAATCAAGAGATTCCTGATTCGACACCTGGCGGATTTATATTAAACGTCTTGCTACAAGAAAAGAAATAAGGAAGGAATTCAGGTATAGTATAGAACCCCTTTACATATACACTGAAAAAAACAACACAATCTTATAGGCAAAATGTTATGAATTGAAATATTAAATAATACACATTATTTTTCCAACATTTACTTACAGTACTTGTAAAAGAAACTCAATTATTTGAACAGCATTGATACTTGAACCGAGGTGTCTAAGACTTATTAATTAAAAATAATAATAATAATAATTTGGACTTAATTTATTAAGGGTTATATACCATGTCAGATTAGAGACATGTAACCCTGACCCATTCGGATATGAATAAAATTTACTGCAGTTTTATAAGGCACAGAGTTTTATGTAAAACTGCAAAATACTTTTGTTGTAAGCTTCTTGTTTTTCGGGATATGCATAAACAAATTTAAACATTTTTAGTGACGCCGATATATCCGAAAGTAAGAAAACAAAACTAGAGATCCCGTGAATTTGAGAAATAAATAAAATACCGTACGTAATTATTGTAAGGTATTTTTTTCATTCAAAATATTATTATTTTTAAATTGAAATTTTCATATTTTTACAGCGTGGTAGCAAAATTTGTTCGAGTTGTATTGTTGCTATGACAATATACAAGTTGATGTTTTGTGTGTGCTTGTGTTTAAGTTCAACAAAGGAGACAATGGTCTTCGAAATTATTATTTTTTATTTGAAATATTACCCTCACCAAAATTTAACACACATCAAACATTAACAATTCTCCCAAAAGATAAACAAAACACCGAATAAAGTTTCTCACGCCACTGAAAATCTTGAAAAATTTTCAAATTACAGTAAGATCTACTTTTTTAAAAAAAGGACTCTCTACAATCATTACCTGAGCTATTTTATTTACAATGGACGTATAGGATACTCTTTACTTACTCTCAAAGACATGAATTCTGTCAGAGTCCCCCAATGGAGGATGCCACTCCTCAAAATCGTAGAGCTCACTCCCCAACTGTTAAAAATCGATACCCCCCGCAAGACTCTACTTAAGCTCCCCTGACTTTGACTTTACACCCCCCCAAACTGAAAATCCTGGTAGAAGCCCTGCTCGGAGACATCATTATTTTAAAACAACAGTGTTTTGAGTAAATGTGAAAAAATTTGCAAACTAATATCACGTTAACAAAGCGAGCTACGATGAAAATATTTCCTAGCTACAATCCACACCTTGTTTCTAACAACTTTGTAAAATTACATTAAAATTGAAAGCTAATTTCAATTTTGTTCTGGCGTTTTCATGTGGAATAGTCCTATGTATTTTGATTCTTTTTACTTTATAAAGCACAGCCATCTATCGTCTAAACGCATAATCAATATTGGAGGATCATTTTACTCCCACCGAGCACATTTTCCGGAGAAAGGAATCAAAAAGAACAGCGCTATTGTTATAGTAACCATCTCACTCTTCTCGTAGCGGGGAAATGCCAAAATCATTATAAAAATGGCCGACCTGTTCTTGTTCAAAAACCCACAACTTCTCAGTTCTTGGCTACAAACCTAACTTCTCTACTAGACAACGTGTACTGGAACACTTTAAAATTTCGTTAAATAAAACCGCGTTCTTTTGTGGAAAGCTTTTTATGGCATGCGTCAGTATAACACACGCACAAAAAAGGGGGAAAACAAAAGCACTAGATGGCGCTGTCTGCTTTCGTCCAGGGATCATTTGGGAATTTCCTCTGCAGCTGTGCAGTTCATTTAGGCGCTTCATTATAATTTAAAATGATTAGCTGCGGGGACAAACCTGATGGCGATCATATTTCCAGTGTTGCGTAATTATGTGAAGTAATGGCTACCACTTCAACTCTCCGTTAGGCACGCCTAACAGACTGCAGATATATACATCCCTGTAAGGGAAAGGGGGTAGAGACTGGATATTTCTATAATACTAGGGTGATATGGCAAAAGTTGATATGTCAATTTTCCTGCTTTTTCTGAATAAACGTTTGAAAGTTTTGTTGCCCGCTGAAAAATCGGGTTTTTGATGCCTTTGCATAAAAATCTGTCAGTTTGTTCTGTTTAGTATTGTCTGTGGCTACAATTCTTAATTTGACTCTTACAAAGAACGGTTTCAAAATGGCGGTTGAAAGATATATCATGTTCTGCCAAATTGTGATTATTCGCATAGGAAATCAGATTTATCTGGCATATCTTGTAAAACTAATGACCAGATTTTTTTTCTATAATGGTACAAAACATATCTTTCAGGATTTTGTTCAGATCGATGCCATTTAAGCTTTCATAATAGTAAAAGCAATGATAGTTATTGATGTAATGAGAATTAGAAAAATACACTGTTTTTAACTTGACGAGTACTTATTCTAAGTTTGAAGAATGAGAAAGACACTGAACACTACTTTAGAAGGTGTGTAAAATTTTATTTCATTATATTTAGTAACTTCTGAGTTATAAGAGGTCGAAGTCTGTAAAAATATATTAATATTCACTCTCCGTGGCTCCACCCTTAGACTACATTCAATACTACAAACACTTTTATCTCAGAGTCTAATTTAATTGAAGACCTGAATTGCAAGACATCACAAAGTCACCGGAGTATTCTTTTCAGGAGGAACAAAAACAGTCAAAGGTCTTGGTATGTTTTGATATTCAGGTGATTTTTTTGTATTAAAAAAAAAGGATTTCTGTGGTGGGATTAGGATGCAATATTTTTGCAAGTGGATAGCCCTTGGAACATAGATACCGACGAATAGAAAAAAACGCAAATACGAAAAAAGTGGACTTGGAATGTTTTGCAATTCAGGTCTTCAATTGTAGCTTCAAAAATGTACCCACATGTTTATAAAGAATATATATAAATTCCAGATAAAATATAATTTTGGCCTTGCCTTACCCAGCACCCTAAGAAAAATAGAATCCGTTTTAAAATTTATTTTTGTCAATGAACATTACATCAGGGAATGTTGATTTTAACCATGTACCACATCGAATTCTTTTTGAAATAACAATTTAAGAAGTGCTCTAGGAATTTATGAAAGAAAAACACAGATATTTAATAATATTTATATCCCCTATATTTGAATACGTAGTTCAAGATGGGTATTCTTTTATTTTGTCCTCACCAATTGATTCATGGCAGAACTTTTTTTATTTTCCGGTGCATTACAAAATTTGTGTTTGCAGACGTTCACGAAAAATGTAATATCTGTGGACAGATTTATCATGACATTCAAATGACAGCTATTCCTTTCTTTAAAGACTGCTTGATTATTTTAGTCCGAAAAGACTAAAACGTAATGTAACGGGTTAAAATGGTATCCAAATGAGATTGTCGGAAAAGAAAACATATCGCTTTTATGGGGCTGTTTCGCACAGACGGGGTTCAATGTCAAAATTCAATTTTGGAAAACTATTAAAGTATATTGAAGATGTACAGAATATTAAAACAAATATATAGTTCCTTAATTTTCTTACGATTTAAAAATAAATAAAATAAAAAAATGCGTAATTTATGAATGTTTGAGGCTCAATACCTTTGATGAAGGCCAGATACAATCTAATTGGCACGAGTCGAGATCAAACCGAGAACCCCAAGTACCAGAAATAAACGCTCTACCACCGAGCCACTGCGGCCCCAACATTATGGTGGTAACATAACATATTTACCAAAGTACGAACGAACATAAAACATGTCTATTTTGCAAATCTGTACCTCTATTCAAACTTACAGTTGAAATTACTACAGTAGTCTCTCGTTATACGTATAAGTGAGTAAAAAAAAAGTGGACTAGTAAAGTGGACCTTTAATTTTTAACTCAATTCGCCCACGTGTGTATTATTAAGCAAGATTTTGGAAACCTGTAACTCTGTTCAAAGGCAACGCCCTAGTCGAGTTGGTCTACCGGTTCCCGTAAGATCACCGAAGTCAAGCAGCTCTGGGTCTGGTCAGTGCTTGGACGAATGACCGTTGCAGTACTCCAGATGGTGTTGCCTGTGCGGCGTTCAGCCAGCGTCGTGAGGCCATTTGGGGAGCTACCTGAGTAAAGAGGTAGCGGACTCCGGTCACGAAAACCGGCATTAACGGTGAAGAGGAGCCGAGATGTTGACCACATCTCACCTCTACGGACCGAGGTTGTCGTGCTGTAATGGTTTGGTTTGGTTTGGTAACTATGTTCAAACTCATCTCTCAAAGTTGAAATTTGTATCATAGATTCTTTGTACACAAGCACATAAAGTGTAATAGATTCTCAGAGCACTTCTGAAAGTTTTATTTTAAAAGAATTAGATGATTTAACTCCTGTCCTACATGGTTAAAACCAACATTCCCTGATGCAGTGTTCATTGACAAAAAAAAAAATCAACTATTGCAAGTCTTCCATTTCATGTCTAGGTCACTGGATAAGGCAAGACCAAAGTAACACTTTTTATGAACATTATGGGTAAATATTTAAAGCTATAACTAAATTAGACATTGAGATACAAGTGTTTGTAGTATTGAATGCAGTTAAAATGTGGTACCACGAAGAGTAAATGTTAGTAATTTTTAAGACATTTTGACCCCTTGTAACTCAGAAGTCATTACAGATGATGAGATACAATTTTACACACCTTCCTACCAAGATATAGAAAGAAAGTATAGCAGGTTTCATAAAAATTGGAGAAAGTAGATGTCAAAGTAAAATGACGTGGAATGAGATAATTAAAAATATTTTTAAGTTTGTTTTAAATTGTGAATAATGTCGCAAACTAGCTGGTGGACTTCTAGGTACGGGACTTACAGTTTTTGTTACAATAAATTCCTCTTGAATGGATTCCGTATTTGAATCCTGGCTCACGCGCACAGAGATCGAGTGGTCTTTATTAGACAACCTCGGGTCTAGATAATTAAATCTTGTAAACAAATTAATACCAATAATATTAATCTCAATATGCTTGCTAATTCTGTGTTAGTAACTTTCCATAAAATATTTCTAAGGAATTTAAATATAAACGCTTTTATCCTATACGAAAATTTCACAGCAAACTGTATTAATAATTAAAGAGCTTTTTAGTCTCATTACCATTTAATGCTTCCTATATGAGTCTCTGTGGCTGAGTGGTAACTTTCGCTGCCTTATAATCAAGGAGTCCCGGGTTCGATTATGGTGGGGGACGCCAGTTACATTGTAGATCTTGTATAGAGGTCGTCACCTTCATCCGATGGAATGCAATAGCAAACAGCCATAGGTTCACCTTGTCCACGGGCCTTTGGGTGAAAACCTACCTTCGCGCAAGAACACCCAACATCATCTGAGTCCTAAACACTCAGATACACTGTAAAACATTGATGTTGTTGTTGCGATATCTATATACGTACGTACAGTCTAATGCGGAAGTAAATCTGATGCTATTAGAACATATTGTAAACATTTTTAGAATTCTTGTTTACAAAACTAACACCATTTCGGACATGTGTACAAAAAATAAAATAAAAGTGTACAAGAAGTGTTTCCAGTAAAATGTAGACAGCTGCCAACCCTGATTATGAGTAAATTTTTACCTCTGTCACAAACAGGTCGGTAATGAATAAAGGAAGCTGTGAATTTAAGGAACTACCGCTTACAACGAATTATAAATGATAATCAAGAAATTTTAAAATATTATTACTACTACCCAGACACTGTGGGTTAGGCGGTAACATCGGTCTTTGAATTGGCAATGGACAGGTACGCGGGTTCGAACATTATGATCCTGACTAAGATTTTCCGATGTTTTTCTCTGTTTCCCATGGAAATGCCGGGATGGGACCTTAAGCCCTTTCTCAAATTCTGTTCATGTATTGAGTGCTGTTAGTGATGTGCACAAGAAGTGTTTAGAGTATTGGACACTGAATTTATTCATTTGCTTTGTGACATCTTTTGCTCTGGTAGAGATGGGCTACGTATCGGCTTTACTTAACCTTGTAAAGGCCTAAATTTCTTTTCCTTTGTAGGGTAGCGTAATAGGCGGTAGAGCAAATATCAGGACTGCACATGAAATATCTTATAAGTTGCAGTTTGTGGATACAGCCGTAACATATTCCGTAGAGTAGTGTTACTCAAGATTCTGACCTTTGATGAACCTACTCTTAAAATAGTGAATCTACTTTGCTCTAGATTCTACTACAATAACGAACTTATCACACTTCGGAGTTCTGTTTATAAGAGCTTGTATATTTTCTTTCGCAGAGCATTTAACAAATTACATAAAGTGACAAGTACTGACTTTGATTACACTTTAAAGCAAAGTATTCAGTTACGTAGAGTAACTACTCAAAAGAAGTATTGTCTTCTTGTAAAAAATATTGAGACCTTTTTCTTTACAAATTAAACTGTTTGGCGCAAACCAAATGTTCGTGGTCCAGTTGCGTTTACTGTCCCTGTAACCATAAAACAGGATTTACTGTGCTAAGAAAATCACAAGTTTCTTATATACTTGCGTAAGTGTGCGCACTTACTAGCAAGAAGTATACCTCACAACAGCCGCGGTCCGTGAGGAGGAGCCAGTGTGCCATGGCACTACCAATGAATAAAGGAAAAAAAGTGTGTATATTGCATTATCTCATACTATATACAAGCACAGTTCTTCGCTATATTTGTAACTTGTTCCAATGAAACCTGTGACGTTCCACGCGACGATTCGTTACTCTCCGAATCACGTTGGAGCCAGCTAGAATATGGCACTCCCAAATGCCTAAAAAATGTTTTCTGCGCATGCGCATGACTGGGGAGAAAACTTTCGAGATATGGCAATTTTGTGCCAGTTTGAAGGCTGGCTCATTATAGTGCGTAGTAAGCAATTACAAAGGAAAAAAATGCACCGTAGAAATGACGTGACGGGCAAAGACTTGTTTCATTTTTTAAGTAATAATAATAATTTCAGATATTATATTTATTGTTAATTATATATTAAACTATTAAACAGTTTAAATAAGATTGGCAGGATGAATTTTATCTATATAATCAAATGAACAGTGACTTTGATTCGAATAGCTACTGAAGTAAATGTATATTTTGCACAGTGCTCAATAGGTGGAAATTATGTTCCTATGCCGGAAGTAGTTCTGAATTGTGAACTTAAACTAGAATTTTCAAAATGACATATAGATAGCATACAGGAAGATAATAATAGTGAAATCACCACGGAGATAATACACAGTAAGAAATTATCTATGAACATGGCACTTCGTATAATTCCTATGTTGCACTGATAGTTGTACGAGAGAGTTGATAATAGTAACGCGAAGTGACACTTGCTATCACAGAAATAGTTAAATTGTAATGTTTCCGAAACCATCTACACCAAAGTAATAAGATTATTATGGAAGATAGGCTTACAAGAAATAGTCCGCAAGACGCTGAAAAGCTTCTTTACTGAGTTCCATGTTATTTAAAGACTAGATTTCACTCTCCACATCCTTGTGTGCAAAACAATCGTATGTGAACAAAAAAGCCATGAAAGCGTATTTATTGAATGAGGAAATCGCCCCAATCTGTATATAAACAAAAATAATTTTATCCATGTATATAATTATGTTCCGCATCTCCTCCAAAACGATTGGACTGACTTGGATTTGCATATTTCTTTTTTTAAATTTATTTATGGCCTGTAGGGATCTAAGGTTCAGACCGGGACAGGGGAGAAGCCAGGATGTGGAAAGGCTTCCACAAGGCCTTACAGAAGGTACCATCCCGGCATTCGACTGAAACCAGGGAATCCTCAGTATTTTGGTGTTTAACTTTTTGGCACTTCCACATCATCAAGCCACGAGCCGCTACTGACACAATCTCTTGAAGTCTGACGACGAATATATAAGTAATGGCTTTCGAAACTTATAGCTAAGGTCCTAATTAAGCTGGAGGGGTGATTTGGAGGTAAACATGTTTGTAGAAGGAGCTAGGTTCATTTTATGTGTTTTTTGATATCCCACGGGAAAGGGAAGGAATAATTTAACGTTGTCCTCTCCCTCTCTGTCTCCCCGCTCACGTTGAGAGGGTAAATTATCCCCAAAGTTTTATCATGAGTGTTGTCTTAAGTTAGTAAAGGACAAATGAAGGAACTGCAGAAATATTTTTTGTGTTGGTCATTATTGTTAGAGGAACAGGGGATGGCGAAATTTTTGCTATGTAATTTTTCACATGTAATTTGTAGTTTTTCGGGACGGATCTTCTATCGTTTATACTGAATGCTTTAGATGCATGAGTTTTGATGTTACGTCTTTGGCATGTGTGTTCCATAAGGTTCCCAACGATGTATCCATCATGATTCTCTGATAATTAAGAGGTTCACAAGGGGTGCTCATGTGAGAACCTGCGATTTCTTTGATTTCCTACCCGGCGAAAAAATGTTAAAGTACCATTCCGTTACTCGTCTGGTGAAACTGAGGGAAGTTGAAGGAGATTATCATAATAGGCTTTTTCATTGTACGCATTTACTCTAATCAAATTGTCCTCGTTTGCATAAAAACCTTATAAGTTGCGGTCTACAGACTCGTTCCGTCAGAGAAACGATTAGATTTAAACATACCCAATAACAAAACATCCTATTGCATTTTACTATAATATAATAAATGTTTATTTAAATTCACACCAGGTGTCAACATTCTATAGCCTTACACGATAACTCTTCTACAAGACGATATGGAGTTTAGCTGCTTTTCGTTCGATGCTTCACCCTTAGATTAATATATAAATATACCACTAATACCTACAAAATTAATATCTTGTATCACAATAAAAATGTAATATATCCAATATTAATTTTCACAGCATGTAAGGTTAATCTGCAGTACATATTAAGGTGAATCATTTCGCAATCTAATCTAATCTAATAATTTCGCATTAAGGTTTTTTCTCAAGTATGTTTGCACCTCACGATTTGTTTCATATAAACACCATATTGAATAGCTATTAGGACAAGAAAGAACATCCGTTTTCGTCGCATGAAAAGAACTGACTTGCAGTAAGTTCCTTATTTCGTCGCAAGAGAAGAGAATGTTAGAAACTAGGAGAGTCACCTAGTGGTTGTTTTGACAACTTGCTTAACAGTGTGTAGACAAATGAAATTATTTTCTTTAATTAAATTATATTACTAAAAATAACAAGTTAAAGCTGCTATTCTACTAACAATCGCAAAGGGTCTCTTGACAGTATTTTAGGCACCAAGCAATGTTTAAAAAGAACAAGTTGGAAACACTGACAACTGAAGTGCTTAAGTACGGAAAACTCACAGTACTTTTCTCTTGTGTCGAATAAGATTTATGCGTGCTGATATGTTGAACGTAATAGAAACAATTTAAAAAAATATAGAAAATCGGTTGGCAACACTGTTAAGTGAGATGCTTGGGAATTTAAACCCCTTTCAGGATTTATATGCCAAGTTTGGCTTACCTAGGTCTCAATGAATGGAAGAAATTTGAACATTTATTTTCATATGGGTTGGCAACATTGAACTACTGCACTAATTATGCTTGTTCTGACGGCTTTGAGCTAATCCAGCCAAGGTGTTTCCAACGACACCTCAGCCACGTCTCTACACCTTGTTCATTATATACGGTGCGGCAATTTAAAATCGGGACTGATTTTTTTTTCTCGGTTGGTGACATTGCTGTGCAAGTGTTCTGTAGTGCGAACAATACCTCACGAACAATCGATAGCTCGTTGACTTTGAGCGACATTGCCACGTGTGGACATTTGTCGTGAAAGTGCTTCGTGGTTCTAACATGGAGCAAAAAGTGAACATGAAGTTTGGTGCTCGCACTGCTACGGACACATTTCAAATGTTGCAGCAAGTGTATGGAGCAATTGTTTATCCCGTACAAATACATTAGAATGGATAAGTCGTTTGAGGCAATCGTTACAATGTATT
The DNA here is from genome assembly GCA_022664845.1 of Lepisma saccharinum. Taxonomy (NCBI): domain Eukaryota; kingdom Metazoa; phylum Arthropoda; class Insecta; order Zygentoma; family Lepismatidae; genus Lepisma; species Lepisma saccharinum. The sequence goes on from JAGDQP010012233.1 coordinate 44,096, forward strand.
TGTAAGAGCGAGGTAAATGTTAGATTATCGGATTGCTTATTGACTGTAAATGTGTTTCTAGCATTTGGTAGCAGAGTAAAGCTTTTAAGAAAGTACCATATACGCTCGCGTAATGTCCGCACTTTTAAAAAAATGCGACGACAAAATACGCGTGCGGACTTTACGCGGATCGTTCAAAAGATCGCGCATTTTTCCGTCATTGGTTTTCGAGATGAACTGCACTTCGAACCTCCTATGTAATACTGGTAATTAATCAGAGAGCCGAGTTCAGGGGAAACCTGTTTGGACTGCCTTCTGTTTTTTTATCTGTTGTCTGCTGAGTGAATTGCTGTCGTCGATGTTATGACGGAATGACACCTGACGGGAACATAAAGTAACGCGAACAAAAATAAAGTGCAAATACCCATGACTTATATTTCCCTTTTTTTTTTTAAAAAAAAAACCTCTAAAGTTCGGGTGCGGACATTACGCGAGCGTATACGGTATTTCATATCCCACCCATAAAGTGTCTTTAATGGATCAACTCCTATCTTCATCATAATATGTCAATACAATTTTACATAGGAATTACACAATAATTATCAATCCTCCAATATTCCTAGTAACTTATCAATAACGTATGTTGAATTCAACAACATATTCGTGTATTTATACGATATTTCAACAGTTCCCTTCCTTATCAAGATACCCTTACAAAACATACAAAACATCTCTTCAATTCAGAACACTGTTATAAGTACAAGTAAACATATAACAACATTAAACCATTTCTACGCTAACAATTGGCATAACCTTACTTCCTTTGAATAGAATGGACATGGCGGTTCTTTATTTATATTCTGTTGGTAAAAGTCACTTCATTCTTTCCGAGTGTCATCTTTAGTTCATATGTGAAACTTGGACATAAATTATTTACATTTTTCCATCTCTATAAGAAGGCATTTTAAACATTTTTCGTACATCAATAGTTTTATTATCCTTGACACATTGATTTTAAAATTATATTAAATTCGCATTACAATTATAATTTAATTTTTTTAGCGATTCAAATCGTAATTAGTAAATAATTTTATACAACTATTATCAAACCAAATATGTGTCAGTATCAACAAACGTTAAGTAAACAGAATATTTTTAAGATGGCAGCAGATTAACGTGAGAAAATCAATTTCAACAAAGATGCAAACATTTCAATTGTGTGGGAAAATTGGTCAGTAAAAACTTTGCATTGTTTCTGGGGGGCCAATTTTATTACCTCAATTGACCTTTATATAAAACTTTTTTCTTCTTCTTCTTTTGGAATAACCGTTTACTCCTTCAGGGCATCAAACATCAATATCTGGTTCAGTTCGGTGCCTATACCAAGTGGTCATCAACTTTCCACGAAAGGTGTGGATTGTCTACTATGAATCCTTATTGGCTGATAGACTGAGGAGTGGACCTCTTATTGGAAGACAATATCACATTACCGTTTTAGGAGTGTTGTTAGTAAATTCGTATGTCAGATCTGGAATCATATAGTGTTACGCGTGCACGCTAGATGGTTCTACCGGTTTTGGAAAGAGGTACTTTATCAATCTGTTAATAATGTAGCAGGTAAGTAGAATTTATATAGAGAAACTTTTTAAAGAATAATTTTCTGAAACAAATTTCATATTATCCTTTTGTAGTAACAGCAGCTGGTGACTGAAATCATAGACAAAATTGATTTCTTTGCAGTAAGACATATTTGATGCTGCTTTTAATCACTAGTAGCATACATTTATCAATTGTAATGAATTCTACAGATGTCGTGCCTTCATTAACAGAATCACCACTAACAAAATTTCCGGATTAACCGAACCACGAGTAGGCAGTCAAAAAATAAATTTTATTTTAACACGTTTGCAGATGCTATATTTATATACAGGTACTTTTAATTATGAATGAATTAGCTGAAATATCTTTGTTCATTTGTTGCAATGTTAAGAAAAACACACTGCAGTAATTATCGCATTACAGCATTTCGTCATTATAATAGTAGTCCTATATTTAAAAAAAAATAGTGTAGTTAAAATAAAATTGTTCTTTTAACTTGTAATATTTAGTGCTAAACTGTAGTATGTGACTTACTAAATTTTCGGTTTTAATCGAATTAATCTTGGTCCCATCAAATTCGGTTAAACGAAACTCTAGTGTAGTTTTATCATGTATAAGCATCCCAATTTACTGCGAATTATACTTCAAAAGAATTTCAATTTTATTTATGCGGGATAGGGGACGGGAAAATATGCAAGAACGTGTCGTCCAGGGTCTAAGTTGAAGGTATAATCCCGGCATTTGCCCGATGTGACTGAGGGAAACAAACTGGGAAAAGTTCAGTCAGGATGGTCGGGAAACTCTCTACCACAGAGCCACCGCCAAAAACTAGTTATAAACTAGTGTAAATGAAGCTTATAGTTTAGTTCACAATGGTTCGTGGTATCCTCAAAATTTTCAACGTTAATTAAACTCATTTTCCGACGGCATACAATGATGAAATTTTCCACAGCGACGTAAGTCGGATGACAATACAATATTCTATTATTACCTTCATATATTTCTATATATTTAAATATTTTAAAGGCATATTTTAATATTCTTTATCCTAAAATAACTACTAGTTTGCAACAATGTTGGGTTTGACTGGTTGCAGAACACTTTAGGATTTGAGCAACTAAATATTAGCTTGAGAAAAATATACGAACACCGAAATAACTCGAAAAAAGAAAATAAAAAATCCTTTTTAGACATATTTTTCTTAAACAATTCGTACTAAAAATTAAAAAATAATTTTATTTACACATGACCAGAAAGAAAAGCCAATTGAAGATTATAAATTTAGTGTATATGAGAGCGCGCCTCATGCTTTTGTTTTTAGTCATGCGTAAACATTTTTTTTTTACTTTTTAGTACGAATTGGTTAAGAAAAATATGTCTTTAAAAAGTTTTTATTATTATTGTTTTTCCTTCTAAAATACATTTTCATGCATTTTCTTGAAAACTCGGTTTTGGGCTTTTAGTTTTAATATGTTTTTAAGCAAATAAATATACATTTAATTAGTGATATTCCTAATAGAAACAAGTTTTTAGAGAGATAGAAAGAATTGATTTAGAAGAAAAACCCAAGTTTCATTACGATAAAGTAAAATCGCGTCTGCTACAAAATCCGAAAATAAACATAATTTTATTTATTTATTTTTGCGTTTGTAAAACTGAAAATGAAGTTTTTGTGTTCATCCCTACTTTCTATCTTCTTGACGGATGCTACTTTAAATAAACAAGTTTTAAAACATGTAAACATACAGGATGTTCCCGAGCTTTATATCTTTCTGACTGTGAGATGCTAAGCCTCCTCACATAAAAGAGGGGGGTAGTGGGTTGCGCTGTCTCGATGGTAGAGTGCTCACCTCTGGTGCCAGTGCAGTTCGATCGCTGTTCATGCCATGTGGGCTTTGTGGTGGACAAAACCGTGTACGTGGGTTTTCTCGGGGTTCTCCTGTTCTCTCCCACTTTCTTCATTCCACCTATTCAACCCATCATCATCCATCCGGCCTGAGCCAAAGTTGTCTAAAGGCCTTAAAATTTAAATTCAAAATGGGGGAAACTGAGAACATGAATGAATATAAAGGAAATATCCATAGAGAGACAAAGAACATATAAAAAAAAATCTTATCTACGTCGTCCTTGTGAAAAGCCATAGGGGAAGTCTGGTGAATATGAGCCTAGTTAATGAAAATGCGATCGTATCTAAAAATAATGGTTTATTACAAAAGAAATCGAAATATGACTGAAAGTATGACAGATTCTTCCTTGAACAACGCTAGAAAGTACAGAGTTGTACATACTCTGGTTTCTGATTCGTGAAGAGGAAAGTAAGGTATGTGTGCAGTGCTCATATTTCCCATGGAACAAAGGTAATATGAGCACCCCATAGGGCATTATGAGCACCATTCTGTGCCACTATCTGCACACCCAATACAATTGAAAAAGAACAAATAACAGTAGAATATACAAAATAAAAAGTAATACAAAAGTCTAGGAGAGGCTTTAGCCCTGCCTGGGGTTAAAACTTCAATAAAAATATAACATTTACAAATGGCCATTAACTATTAGACCTATGATTTGTTTGGGCTCGGCTTGGGCTAAGCGTGTTCCCATAGACCCCCAGTTAGACCTATTATTATAGGATAGTTAAGAGTCTAGCAATAGGACCTAAACCGGAAATTGACGAAAAGTGGCCAAACATAATAGGTTAGGCTGATTATAAACTAAAGAAGTGCAGACTTTGTCAGGCTGCTTTTTAGTATCTCTCCCAAATAATTTGGTGGTGATTAGGCCTATGAATCGTGATATTGTAACTATTACTGACGTTAGGTTAGTTTACTTTACAAATGGTCAAATAGGCCTACACATTCGTATACTGCAAGCAATATTGCTTAGTAACATCTGCTGCATGTGGGCTTACTTTAGAAAGTAATAGTCTTGATTAATTTGGACGAGGTACTAAATGCCATCCACAAATTATTATGTTATTACAGATTTTCTGCTTTAGTTAATACCTGCAAAAGCTCCTTACGTTCATTTCTCTCATTATTTTCAGTAAATTTGTACCTGCTCATATTAAACTGAATTTAAAAGCTCATATTTCACCGACTGCTAGTGTTTTTTTATGCACTGTAGTTTGCAACTCTGTTAATAACAAAGAAGTGAACAAACGACTGGCGTTGTGTTTCTAGACGTAACTGACTATAAATTAAGTGATATATTTTATATAACGAATGAATACCTCGTTGTATCTTATTTAGCATTACCCTGATTTAATTAAAGCTAAAAAAATATACATTTTTTAATTGTACGTACCTTTAAACTTCTCCTTTATTACACAACAATAGCAGCACACTAGCCTGGGCTACACTCTCGTCAACCACGAAACTCCGAACAAGGTTACCAACTTCGTTGTTTTGCTCTTGCGTAATGCACGTGGAAGATATCGCGCTGCTCATATTTTCGGACTGATCATATTAAACTGAATTCCCCTATATGTGCTCAATATGACATGCAGTAAAATGTATGAACCTCTTATGTTCATTATACAGGGTGTCCAGAAATAATAGTCTCATATTGAAAAGTGATCTCCTTAGTCTGAAAAAAAAAGGGGAAAAGTCACTGAAAGAAATTTTGGAACATGCCGAGTTTTAGGCCTACAGGCACTCAAAAGTAGCAAGGTATCGTCACAAATGATGCAATATCTTGAAAAAGAAACTGAAGGTTTTGCAATACACAATACAAATTGTACCTGATACATTGATTTCAGCAAGGTTTCATGAGTGGAGAATGCAGCTTAGAGTGGATTTGTACGCTTCTCTATCTCTCAATGATAACTGTTTGAACAATGAAATTCTTACTTATGATACCCCCCACTATGCGGTACTGCTTCAATTATGAATTTTTGTCAAATTCATGTATTGGATACAACTTTGATAGTCATTTGTTAAGTAGACAGTTCTTACGTCATACTTTATCCAGATATTACGTCATTTTGGACTGCGCTACGCCACATATGGACACCGCTAATTAAACACTTGCATCAGGGTTCTGCCAAAGTGGCCGCCATGTTGAACACAGGTTGTGGGACGCCAAATGTTCAATATCTGCTCAACAAATAAACATGGATGAAAACTGACTTCATATTGAAAATTGTGAGAACGAGCTAGCCTAAATCGATACGTCACATGACCCTCTTCCCATTCAAAATCCTCGACTTAAAACCAAAATTGCGGCTTTCAAGATGGTAGAAATAGAGTATGCATCACGTAGAGCTCCACCCGCATCACCGATATCCAACATTTGATCTCACTTCACACGCTTTCGGCTTACAGACTTTTGCCTCACCCTGTACGTAAAATGCATCTTAAGTTTGGTACGGTATGTGTTTCTCTTTTTCTTGAAGTTAAACTTAGTCGCTTCTAGAGGACTTCGTTTTTTCAGGATTATTTTCTTAAAACAATTCTTGTACACAATATATGCTGATAAAATTCCTTCTCAATTCGTTTAAAAAAAGATATAAGCTTATATATATATTTTTTTTAGTTCTATTCCAGTTTAGGATAAACATGGTTCTTGTACTCGAAATTTCTTCATTCAATCTCATGACATTTTCCGTTTCTTTCTTATCTTGCATTTCATTACGCTGCGTTAACTACAATTAATGAAGGTTTATCACGAGTAAGTACAGATTAGTTCCACCATGCTTACCTTAAAGTGTATTTGTTCCTTCATTTTACCTCCGTAGGCTACCAAAAACCGGTTATTAATAAACTTCAACTGGTGTTTAAAAAAATGTAGGAAAAGATGTTTAAATAGTGTTTGCATATTGGAAAAAGAATATAAGAGAAGAAGACGCTAGGGGAGTAAGTACATTCATTTCATTATTAGAAAATGACATACAACAGTCCACTGCGTAAATACCCGATATTTTCTACACGGGTTTATTTTTCCATTTGAAAGTACACTAACTTCATTGAACTTATCCTAAAGAGAAGCGTTGTATTTAATATTACCTAACCCAGGATTTCTCAGCCTGGGGGGCGCCAGGAAAGCTGAAAAAAATTAATTTAACTAGGGTTTTGAAGGTTAAAATTAATAATTTTAAAAGAAAGAATTTTATTTTGCTTCCTGTTTTCAATAATTACTAAAAATAATGTAGTTTGCTGAATAGTTTTGGA
>JAGDQP010012234.1:0-17750 GCA_022664845.1 Lepisma saccharinum
TTTTTTTTTGCCAGCAGAATATCCTCATAAAAATGTTCGGTCGAGTTTTGTTACACCCTGTATATATTTTATATACGCTCAGATTCATATAAAATGGCCAATTAGTAACTTTTAGTTTGAAAAATTGTACCATGTGACTACCTGACAAGTATAGAAATGTAAAAACAGACACTTCACATGTTCTGCTTCGCATGCATTTTGATTCTCTTTTGCCATATATTGCGCAGTTTGCGAACTCCAAATATATTATTATCCATTTTCTATGAATCTGAATGTTTGATACCACGACCCTCCGCTCTTTGACCTCAACCCCCTGAATCCTTGGGCAAAGCCAACTCATACTCTTACTATTAAAAGAGAAATTAAGCTATGAGAAGCGCGCTTCTGGTCGTATACAAAGTCCCAATATGGATATTCTGTTGACTTTTATTGATGGCCTTTAGGCATCTAAGGCTCAGGTCGGGATAGGGAAGGGGAAAAGATTCGGGAAGGTGTCGGCCAGGACCTATGCTGAAGGTGCCATCCCGGTATTTTCCTTCTGTGACTGAGGGAAAACCTGGAAAAACCTCAGTCAGGATGGTCGGCCGCTGGGATTGAACCCACGACCTTCCTAAACCTACGCCAACGCTCTATCACTGAGCTGCTGAGAGTTGGTATGGGTACTGTGTGTTTGATGAAACACTTGTGTCCAGAAACAAAGTTGACCTGTAGTTGCCTAATAACGTTATTCAGTTATATCCAGGGTTAGGATTTTTAGGGGTAATTTTCATAGGAGAAAAGGGAGGGAAAAAGTACTAAAATAATGAAAAAAGGGGAAAATTTTGGTCTGGTATATTTATTGAAAATTACGGAAGTTACAAGTACAAATTGTAGGTAGAGATAATTATATTCATTAGGTTCTACCAGTATCACTCACCTGAAGAAGAATACACATAAGATGTTGCACCTCACAATATTACGCATCCCTCAGTTTTTAAAAGTAAGTTTGTTTCTTCTACCTGGAGATAAGATGATGAATTTATTTATGTACTTCCGTCATCTCAGGCCTAGTGCGATTTAATGTGGTGGTAAAGATGTTGGAAATGGAAGGTGTCCACTAGGTACAATCTTGGCATTTTGCTGATATGACTGAAGACAAACCTTCAGTCACGATGGGAGGCATCTTGGATTGTTCCCAGGTCCTTCAGATTGTTAAGCCTCCTTATAGAGTAGAATTCCTGCCTGACAAGAAAAGGTCACGGTGGTGATACGAGCAAAGCCGAATGAGACATAAAGCAGCTGAAAGACCGTGGATAGAGAAGTAGAACACCCAAATTATAGGTGCAATGGCCCAAAGGGAAAAGAGATGGGCACGGAAGTGCGAACAAATTACAGTATACCGGGTACATGAGATTATGTCCAATAACTTTTGAACCAACAAAGCAAAATTAGCCAAACTTGGTACCAAGAAAGTACACCAAGAGGGAATGCCTAAAACATGTTATGCATGACCAGTGTTGCCAACCAAATAGAAAGTTTTATTTTTTCAAATGGCACTGCGTCAGCTTATTATATATTTCAAAACTACATAAAAAAAACACTGGCGTAACAGTCTATAACTTTTTGCTATTGTGGATGACCATAATATTCTGCATCAGGTTTTTCATAACCTATTTCTTCAGTTAATTCATCAAAAAAATACAAAACTATAGGCCCTGAGCCTGCCCCAACGCTATCTGTCCGTGCTTGGTGGAACTACGTCCACCTGAGTAACGGCTGTGTGGTCAGCACTGCGCGTACCTAACCACGAGCAGACGTATCAGGGCCTTACAAGACCGATTCAGAACTACATGTAAATGGAAAATATTTAATATCAAACTCATTTGCCAGGGTTGCAAACTAAGGTAGCTACAGCATTGCAAACCTCCGAATTTTGGAGGGCTCCACAATACTAATAACGCAAGTAAGGCAGGCGATATTAAATATTTTCTATTTGCATGTAGTTTTGAAGCTGACGTTGTGCCATTCGAAAATTTGGATTGGCAACACTGTTCATGCTGTGTTAATGCATAATATGTTTCCCCCTTGGTGTACTTTCTTGGTACCAAGTTTGGCTAATTTTGCGTTGTTGGTTCAAAAGATATTGGAGATTATCTCATGTACCCGGTGTACTGTTATTTGTTCGCAGTTCGCACTTCTAATTTCCGTGTCCCCTATCTCCTTTCCCTCTAGGCCATTGCACCTACAATTTTGGTGCTCTACTTCTCTATCCTCGGTCTTTCAGCTGCTTTATGTTTCATTCGGCTTTGCTCTTATCACCACCGTGACCGATCTTCGAAGAACATTGTTCAAGGGCATATGTCGTAATAGAGGCTTTCGGGATTGTTTGAAGATTCTTGTTCTTTTGATCCCTCAAGCTGCAAGTATGTTGTTGAATGCGGCCTTGCTGGTGTTTCTCATTTAACGTGATTCCCTGAATTGCAAACAGTGCATCGTGTAACAAACAGTTCCATCAGTTTCGATGAAATCCTGCTTGAATTCTTGAGTTAGGATGAAAAATCGGGATTTGGACTCGTTCGGCATGACAATATCTTGCAATAAACTTTTTAAGCAACAAATTTACATTCATTAACAGGAGACAACTACTACGGTGAAATTACATGTGAAAGGAGAGGATGCAACAGCGGTAGACTCCCCACATGATATCTGTGCACTCGGCTCACGGCTGACGTAAAATTCAAACCAATTGTTGTTTTACAGGTAGTTTAAGTAAAGCCAACTTTTATCAAGTGCCAGCGAGTGGAATTCTTCATTGTTACTGCAGGTGTACTTTGCCTTCAATCGCGTGTTCACGTAATACAAAATGGAATCCAAATGAAATTCAAAAGTAAATTAAATAATAAAATGTGATGTGGAAAATATTAAAAAGTAGCAGTAAAAGGGGGAAAAGAGGTGATTATGAGCAGAGTGGTGCTAAAAAGGGATGAAGGTCTCAAAAAAGGGAAAAGAGGTGCTGAAAAATTGCCTCTATTTTCAGTTGGAGGCAACATTTCACAGACTGGTTAGGTGCGCACCTAAAAATCCTAGCCCTACTTATATCAATTTTTCTCAGACTCTTCTGTACCTAAAAGCAGGGCGATCTAGATGTAAAATAAATAAATCAGCATATTTCGGGACGCCTGTTAACGACTTGAACTAAAAACAATGGACTCCTCGTCATTTTTGTGGCTGAAATCTTATAAAACTTTTTAAAAGTGACTATTTTCCTACTTGAAAGCATTGCGCATCGTCTGCTTGTCTCCAGAATCTCTCTCTAGCATTACTCACCCATGTAGAGAATTAACACTGTGGGCTGACTACCGTATAAATAATTATGATGGAAGCAAAATGCATAACATGCAGATCGGTGACTACATTTGACAATTTAGTGAGAGTGTTTAAGAGGAAAAGAAAATATTTGTTAACAACTGTAGATGAGGAAAGGCAAAACAATTGGTATTTAATTTTATCCATAAAGTGAAGCCGTAAAGAATTATCGAACACTGTCATCTGTAATTTCCGTTGCTCATTGTATGATAATTATCGGTAATATAGAGGTACGCGGATTCGAGCCCCGCCTCCTGCCATCCTAACTGATGATTTCAACAGTTTTTCCTCAATTTCACCAGGCGAATGTCATAACCTCAGCGAAGACACTGGCCTCTAAGTTCCACACCCCTGTTTTCGGAAGAGTAATCGCGTTGTGACATCATCTCTCGGACGTAAAAAAAAAGATAGTACAACCGAATTGCTCAAATAATGTAATACTCTCAGAATGCCTTCGATATGAACATGCAGCGCATTAGAGTTCTGTGATAATAGGTACATACATATAAAAACATTGTACAAATCCTAACGAATGCCTTAAAATTATCTTTCTCTTGATTGATTAGGATTTTTCAGAAACTTTGAACTTCAACATGTGTAAAGTACAGAAATACATTAGTGTGTCCTTCAAAAAGGAAAAATTGTTCATCTCCTTATGACTTCTATGGCTCCTTGAACTAAAAGGTCATCGCGTTCTTCTGTGTGTGCATGAAAAGGAGAGAGAGAGAGTCAGAGAGAGGTGGGGGGAGGGGTATGACATATGCAAAACAGGATTTACAGAAGACAGACTGAGCTCTGTCTGTGCAACACTGACCTTTGACCTAGTTAGTTTCCAGCTGTCTGGTCGATATCATCTCTCCCTGACGAAGCTTTGAGCATTTTACTCTGTTGCCTAGAGAAGCTCAGCATCCCTGTCGGTCGACAGTGTTTCCAATACTTTGGCAAGACCATTAACTACCAACTTTTAATACTTTTGTTAGCTTTTTTCTAAAAAGAAAAAAAAAAGCTTTGAAAACACAATTAATCTGCATAGATTAAAACTTCTTAACTTTACCATCACCAACAACTTTTCAAGTTACACGAAACGAGTAACGGTACAAGAACCTAAATCTCGTGGAAAAGTAATGATAACACTAAGCTGGTTACTTAAAAATAGACGTAAAAGAACATTGCAATAACCTTTGTTTCTTCTCCCGTCCTTCCCTCGAACAAGGAAAGAGAAAGAAGAATGTGCTTCCATCTGTGTGAGTGTCTTTGCAACTTCTTTTCTCGACTAAAGTTTAACTTTTCCTTTAGATGAAACAGAATTTACAGAATTTTATTATAGCTAAAAGTTTTAACCGCATAAACGACGCCTGATAAATGAAATTGCGAGATGTTGGAATAAATGAGTGAATAAAAGCGATGTTTTATTTTGTTAAAAAAAAAAGTTAACTGCATCGTATATCCTTCAGTGCGCCTTGCGTTGTATTCTCGATATTCCCACAACTAATATCTATTATATCATAGGCGTTGTTATTATTATTTCATGGAGGGGTAGGTACACTTTTGATGGCACCAAGTCATGTGGGTAAGGTGGATGCTTTAAAAAATCATGGGCGTCAGTAACTTTCGACGCGATGTTATTACAACAAAAGATCCTTTTATTTATCTTGATTTTATTTTTATTTTTGTTTATTCCCTGATCAAAGCTAGTTATCAAATTACTTTGTGTTTGTGTGTGGGGGTGGCATGGCAATTTTGTAGACAAGTAGATGACAATTTTGTAAGACCAAAAACAACGAAAACTGAAGTCTAAACCAAAATATCAAACTCTTTAAGACTAAAATATTCCATAGATTCTAACAAAACTTACTGCTTTTGTATAACCTGTTGCTTTAATCTCGTCTTTGTTGGTAAATTTTAGCTTTCGTCATCATACTAACAGCGAATATGTATAACACACAATATGTTATTTACATACACGATGGGAAATTTTATATGTCTTCATTTACGACGCGAAAATGAAAACAAAAAATTGTAACTTGTAGTTTTCGTTTCGTTACTTTGAAAGTTAACATTTTGACGTATTGAATTTCTGTTTTGTATTTTCCTATAGGATACCTAAGACCATTTACCAATGACATTTCTGTAAGTACCCCGTCTTGTCCATCCTTCCCCTAATATAGAACTTTCAAAACTTCAAGCTTCAGATTCCATCGAAGTTAAAAATAGGCATTAAAGGGAAATCCACTCTGTAACTACTGTATATCCCTAGCAGAATGTTGAGCTAATTCTGACCCTTAATGAATTTCATAATTTCTTGAAAAAATGAGACAAGTAAACATAAATAAATCTATCTATATATATATCAGTGATGACAATTATAAGGGATGCTTGTGTAGTGTGTTTCTGTATTGTTCATGTCTTATTGATAACGAAGAAATGCTTTGTGAGTTCATTTTGATCCCTGTACAGCCATTACAGGGGAAGAAGCAGTCAATAACTACCCATCGCTAATTATACCACGAATACCGTACTAAATATTCAAGACACGTCAGACCTCAATTGCTCCTGTTCGTCCCATATGTCTCGTTAAATGCGTTGGAAGGTTTCGTGGTTACTTGGAGGCAGTAGAACGATTCTGTTATGTTAGCTCCTGCTGCGTCAGTTTCACGGACATTTTCTATGGCATGTGACTGTTATAGTACAAACATTGCATTTATTAGAACGACGAGAGATCCATTATTTAAAATAGCATTTTCTGTTACTAACATACAAAGGAAGATAGTTAAGGGAAGTAGTACGTAAAAGTGTAAGTGTACATACAGAGCGTGAAATTTCGAAATAAAAAGAAAAACTTGGGAAATGGTGTACTTTAAAAAAAAAAAAAATAAAAAAAATGTTGCCTTCTTGATACGTGTACGAGGAATGGTGCAAAAGTCCGTACTATTTTTCAGAAGAAAATTTAGGTACCAGTACGGCCTCCCCTTTTGAAGACTTAGATATTCAACACTTTTCAACATAATTGCTGCCAATGTCGATGTATTTCTTCATGCAATAGTTGTATGTAACAGTGGTAAAAATCATCTTTCGGCAGGCTCACCATCTGTTCCCAGACCTCGTTGATAACGTCATCTCGTTCTCGAAGCTTCTTTGCCACACAAGAGCTCCGAATCAGTTGGTGTCAAAATCCGGAGAACAGGGTGAAGCAGATTAATTTCCAAGATTTCAGTGGATGCTACTGTAGTGAAACGAGTGTGAGACTAAGCAGGTGGAGATTGATCTAAGTGAAGCCCTTGTACCCTTGCTAAGTTAGCGACTTTGATCGGTGTAAGTAACCTCCTGAATGCTTATCCAACCTGGATACTCTGCTGTTACCATCAGCCAGGTATGCCTGTGCCCTCCTCGTATATGGTTGCTGTCCTAATAAAAATAGACTCACGTTATAGTATTTCTCTGATTCTATAAACACATACGCTCTCGCTGCACGTGGCTGTACACGTTACACAGGGCTTTAATCACGCACGCTATCGCTAAAAGAACTTTATCAGCGTGCTTTAATCACATCAATTTCCTTGAAGACGGATTCATTAGTCTCCGAAACACTAATTTCTAAAAACAATAATTTCTACGCAGCACTGAAAGCTTGTAAAAATATTTTAAAATTTTACTAAACCACTGTTGTTTTACGGACAAGAATGGATAGAATTGTATGACCGTACTTGTTTGAGAAAATACTTCAAGATTGGCGATGATTAAGTAGAAAAGTTTGATTAACTTATCTTGCAAGTTTGCGAGAAAAAAATAACGATATACCCAAATTATTTCTGTGAAATTAAACGGACTTTTGGACACCTCGTGTTTCTCTACCTCCATCCTATCCTCTATCTTCCTTCTTGTTTTCTTTCTTTATTTAAGTCCTTTCTTCCTCTTCGTTTCTTCGCTTTTTTCCTTTTCCCCTTCCTTCTTTTCTTCCTCTCTCACTGCCTCTCTTTTTCTTTCTTTCTTCTTTCTTTCTATTAGATCTTTCTTACTTTTCATTTCTTTCTTCCTTTCTTTCATATAGTACTTTCCTTCCTTCCTTTCTTTTCTCCTCCCCTATCTCCTTCCTTCCTTTCTTTTCTCCTCCGTCACTGCCTCTCTTTTTCTTTCTTTTTTCTTTCTATTAGTTCTTCCTTTCATTTCTTTTCATTTCCTCCTTCCTTCCTTTCTTTCTTCATTTCTTTCTCCATTTATTTTAAATCCTTTTCCCCTTCCTTCCTTACTTTCTTAACTCCTCCTTTCCTGCCTCTCATTTTTCCTTCTTTCTATTAGTTTTTCCTTCCTTTACTTTTTATTTCCTCCTTATATCCTTCCTTCTCTTGTTTGTCTTTCTTCCTACTTCCTTACTTTCTTAACTCCTCCCTCCCTGCCTCTCTTTTTCTTTTCATTTCCTGCTCCCTTTCTTTCATACTTTCTTCCTTCCTTTCTATTTATAGCTTTCTTTCGTTCTTCCTCTTCTTCTTTCTTTTCTCTTCCCTTCCTTTGCTTCCTCTTTCTTTCCTTTCTTCCAGTTTATTTATTAACTTATTTATTTGAGCTACAATCACAGCTATTAGTTATTCGTGGTATGGCTCTGTTTATTGTTGTATGTAATTTTGCAATACCAATAGAAACTGCTTGCATATTGTAATTGATAATACAAATAGATTTTGATGTGTTCAGCAAATAGTGATTAATGTTGGAGTAACTGAATCAATACCAAGTTCATCTGGCATCATATAGAGAATGCTGTTGCTTGTTAATCACCATTGGTGAAACTGATTGAGTTTGTTTGAACCTGCTCAGATCGATCAATCTGACAATCCTTTTTTGTGAAAAAGAAAGGAAGAAAGAGGTGCCACCAAAAATAAAGATGTTATTGTTTTTCAGATTACGTGAATCGTTGAGATGTTATTCCTCAAGGTTCTTCTCCAGAAGTCACTTGCACGGTTTAACTTAGCTCTAAAAATCTTAGCAGTTTAAAAAAAAAAGTTTCTTTTTTATCAATTATAATATAGTTTAGCAAGATTTTACAATACTTCGCCTATTTCAATGTAACATCTATACGAAAGGTACTATCAAAAATGAAACCCAGGTAAGTTTTAATAGTCTAGTCATTCGCAATTCTCATTATTTGCTTGATATTTTTATATTTTTAAAGTTTATCAGTATTTTTGTTAACGTGAAATAACCGCTTTGCACATTTGAATAGTCTTTCGTATATATATTGAAAATAAAGAAGACTAGAGCAGGAAAAGTAAAACCCTATACTAGTGTACATCGGTAAAGGAGATGGAGCTTCTGATGAGAGTAATGTCGACTAACATTCTTTCTGACGATTAGGCTTTTGTTTTTTGTTAGTTGTTGCTCTCTCTCTCGAGTTGATTTACCTCGTTTCTCCCTACACTTGCCATAACATTTTGTAATGAATCGGAAACTCCAAAGCACTTCTATCATTATATTCATTCGAAACCCGCTTTACAGTTTTCTTTTTAAGACTCCTCAAAACATTCAGTAGTTGTTTTGATAGCTTGGGAGATCGAAGATTGCAGAGTATTATTTACTTTGCTTTTCAAATCAAAGAAAGTTCTTGCCTTTAAAATTAACTGTTTCTCATAACTCCACAGATGATGTCTTGCCATTCCTTAAAGAGGATTGAATACATAGAAATGCATAAAACATCGTATATAAGAAAATTGGGAGGATATACGAAAATCTTGTGAGGAAAACAATTGAGGAAACAAGAATTTGAACAAAACCAATGGCGAGTAAGAGACCTGATTGGATGGTAACCAGAAATAAGGAGAAAAATGCTTGAAATTTTCTATAGCGAAATTTCATACTCCAATGAAAAACTAGGAAATGAAGAGAGAGAGAAAAAAAAGATGTAGAAGTCGCAAAATGTAATGAAACAAGAACTGGATAAAAATTTATTGCGGGATGAACAAAGGAAAAGTAATCAACAAGTCATGAGATTGAAAAGACCGCATGTAGAGATGATACCTTTAAGTAAAAGCCAAAGTCGCTACATTCCAGATTCCTAACCCCATGTCTGGAATAAACATAATGACGTAACAGCGTGCGTTCTTCAATTAGTGTAAAAGCCAATAAATTTAAAGGTAGTAAAAATAATAATACCTGGTGTGCCGTACACAAATCGTGCTGCAATATTGCATGAAACTTCCGCCAAGCAAATATCTTTATAAATTTTATTTATTTATCTTTCAGCGTAAAGAATGTCTTATTAGGGAATTGGAGTACAGCCTGCAAACTTTATATCAACAGCTTGATGATATTTTTTTTAGAACACGTGCCGTACATGCTGACTCTTTCGTTTGTCCTTTTGTCAAACCACTCCCGAAGACCGAAAATAACACTTAAAAAAAATAAACAAGTTCTTTTCTCGTGAACATGCTTCCAGAGGAAGAAGAAGCCTGTGGCTAAAATTTGTTGCTCATTTCGTTACACTGTCACATGTGATACACAGTATTTTTCTTTTATATGACTTCACACTATCGTTTGTTTCTTCACTATAGCTCAGAACTAAATGTTTTCTTTCCATCTTTTGAGGTGATTTCAAGAGAATAAATAAAGAAATAAATTTCACAACGTAATTTCTTTTAACATTAAAACAGTGACTAGTTTACCACTAGTGTTCTGGTAATTCCAAAATTACACAAAAGATTGTTTTAGGACAACATATACATGGGGTTTCCAAGCGAAATGTCATATTCTCGACCTCGAACCGGATCGAAAAATCTTACTAAATATGGATTGAAAAATGCGTCGTTTCCGAGATACAGAGTTTCAGACTTCGAGCCTGAGAAAATTATTACAATAGTAGATAAAATGATTTTTTTCTATAATACCAGAATATTTGATATCCAGTTATTTGCTTCATGTGATTCTAAACATGGACGTCAAGTTTCTAGCAAGTATCTGTATTGAACGTTATTAAAAACAACTATTAACAAATTGTCTATTGAGCACCGACCGGTCATGTCTTTGACACTATGTCGCGATCTTTCACTTCGCAAATTTGTACCATGTTGTAGCTTATTCGCTCTATTGACACACATCGACATCCACCACAGAATTTTTGCTTGTCTGCATTATGTCTGGTTTATCGAGAAAAGTGCAATGTATCTAGCATTGTAATAATTATGCCATCTACTGTCTTCTTCATACGTGATTAACAATACGACATTATGAATACACGTTCATGACACTAAAATACAACATATCACATTTTTTTTTTATTATTTTTTTTTTGCTATTGTTTTGCCGTGAGTAATCACCTACCAAATTTTGTCCGTTGATTCGAAACCATACCCACTATGTACTTGTAATTAAAGATAAGAAATCTATTGTAGTATATTAATTTTCCAAACAAGGAGTTATGCAGCTCACTGTTCTAACTGAATCTTTTAGAGTAGAAGCCGAAACGGGACGGAATCGTTTCCTATGAACAATGAAAAGAATTTACATTAAAAAGTGTTGTTGAAATATGAAGAGAAATTCTTCACAACTAAAACACTTCCAGTTTATTGACTCTACTTTTCTTTCTATTTGCAATAGAAAACCTTTTACACATGAAAGAAAACACTCGCCGTTTGTCGATATAAAGAAAAAAAGGAATACTTTTCCTCCTTTTACACTGTGCTTGGATTGTCTATGCAGTTACTAAAGTGGATATATGCCATGCATTTGAGAAGCAGTTGTGAAAGGAAAGTGGAAGATATAAACATAAACCCTACATATTTATTACCACCAAAAGTGATATTGAGTTGGAATGAAAATAGATGGATTCGAAAGTCGAATACGAATATGCTTCATTTGCCTCACAACAGTCCAATCGATAAAAATATATGAGTCGATTGCTCTCAATGGACGTTCTTAGTTGAAAATCGAGAAATACAGGGGCATAGTTTATCACTTGTAACTGGATTAAAGCGAAATATATTTCTCGTTTTGTGTCCAAATCTATGTTCGTTTCTGTACATTATGAGACTTCTTTTCCATCGTTTTAAGAAACAGAGGGAAAAAAATCTTGTCTTTTTTTCCTATTTTGCAACGATACCTTCCATTTTATGTACTTCCATAACTTGAAAACGATGAAGAAATTGGAAAACTAGACAATTCCTTCCTAAAGGATTGAGGAAAGAATCTTTCCAAGGTTTTTTTTTTTAGTTTGAGTTACCTTCTCTTAACAAGGGCTGTTCAAAGAGAAACCAAACTTTCAAAAAATCGAGAAAATGGTAATACTCACCACTAAGCTGGACCTATCTCGTTCAAAGTACACCCCACTACTGTGCACACACTGCTGCCAGTGTTTCTTCCAGTTCTGGAATACCTGTCGGATGGAATGGCATTGAGGTCCAGTAGCGATTTCTCCTGAATCTCCTCTATGGTTTGGAATCTGCAACTTTTGAGGACTGATTTAAATTTAGGAAAGAAGAAGAATTTGGCTGGTGCCAAATAAGACGGGCTGTGGAATGGTGCTTTCCCAAAAGCTCCCGGATAACAAGTAAGGAGCGGGAGCGTGCCTTAGGGTGATGAACCATCCAGGATTTCTAGTCTCTTACGCTGTACCTTTTCTCGTAATCGTTTGTTGACGTTAACGTAGAATGCCGTAGAATAACGTAGAATCCACTGTGGAACCACATGGCACAAACTCCGAATAAACGATCCCCTGCCAGTGGCTGTTTTTTGAGGAGGGAGGAGGGGTGCTGTGGTGAGGATTGTGTGACCTATTCTGATGGTTGTACTCCTCACATCGCACACGTTACACGCACGTTTTATGACCCGTGTTCACAAATATTAGGAAATTTTGGTCAGCATTACCTATTTACATATCCTGACACGGTCCCGGGGATTGACGGTGAAGTATAGCGGAAAATGTAGTGTTCCCAACGGGAAGGATAAAACTCTATTTTACAGTGTAATTGAAGGAAAACATTAAGTTTCCAATGTGATACATGAAACTGTATTTTACAGTGTAATCGATGGAGAATTATGGCGGTAAATGTCAAATTCCCAATAAGTTCTGTACAGTTGTAGCGGAAAACGTTAAGTTCCCAATGAGATGAAACTGTAAATTACAACAATTATTTTAATGACGTCGTCACACAACATAATTTGCATAATTCTCGTCGTGATTATACTGAAGAATCTTTTGTATGTACTTGCGTAAAGTGACTTATAGACATAAGAGCATGCGGAAATCCTTTTAATGGCACTTTTTTCCTACTCGTTACAAAAGAGGATTATGCGCGTGGGTGGCTGTGTTGTCAGAAAATATCCAAACCTCTTTCTTCTTTCATCGTCACATCTTCTCCCCATCTTAATCAAGTCGCCTGTAATTCCTTTTGTGTCCTCTGCTCTTTTAGGTCAGATTGGCGCCATGTGCGGCTTTTGGTCTGCAACTTGTTGATCAGTATGGATGGAGACTGGGGAAGGTTGGCGATAGCAAACAACCACAAACTGATTGAAGATAGAGGAGTTTGCGTGCGGAGAAGATCTCTCGGCTCCACGCCTTTCAGAAAGATCAATGAAGGCATCACAACAAACATCAGAAAAAAAAACGATGATGTTAAATGAAGCAGGGTTAGATAGTATCATAAATCGCGTTGTACGTACACTCAGGTTTAGAAAAAATGGCCGTTTGGTGCACTTTCAAAACCCGATAAGCTACAGAATATGGCACTAACGAATCTCTTATGTGGTATAGATTTGAAATTAATTCGATTTGTTATACTTGCAATCTATATTAGTTTGGAATTACGAGATTGCAAATTTCGGACTCAGAAAATGTCAATATATTGAGATCCATTGCGGTATATCGTCTGTAGCTTCGAATTATTATAAAAACCGTTGTATTTATTTGTGGACCATACATATATAGCTATGGTATGAGGGATTATTTCCTTCAGCGATCTCTTGCGGCGGTAGGCAAAGAGAGTGAGTGCCTTTAACGCCAATATTAGATCTAACAAAATTGCTGAAAACAATAAGTAACTTCTGCATTGTTAGAAATGTATTAATACAACAAAATATAGGCAAAGCTTTGTGTTTTCTAAAACTAATATTTTGTTTGTTTTCATGTGCTTCTTAATAATAATGTAATCTACTATTTATTAACGTACTACGAAGAGCGTAGTGGCAATATAGCAATTAAGTCATACAATATAAATACAAACGTACAAGATAAAGAAACAGATAAACATAAAGATATTCAGTAGAATAAAGTACAAATATTCTAGCAGAACTATCTTCTTAGTTTTAAATAACATCTAAGCGTCACGTGCCTTACACATGTCTTTTTAACAATATATGTTCATTATTTAGGCGAATGTTAAAGTCTCCAGTAAATATGTAATATTTACCTTCAGTGTTGATTTCAGTTAGTATTGAATTTAGGTAATTTTGGAAATCTTCATAGTTCTTGTCGGGAGATCTATAATTAACACCTATAACCGTTTTCTTGTCAAAATAAAAATCAGTGAGTTCAACCCATAACATTTCACATGATTCTACATTATTCATATTGTTTAAATCATCACGTACAAAGTAATTTAACGTTGACCTAATCTACAGGCCTACTCCGCCATGCCCTTTGTATGGATTTATTTTACCATAGCTTTTTATTTTATTTTCATATTCGTAATTAGGAAGCGAAATATAGTTTGTTTGTTCTTGATGAAGGAGATGTGTTTCACTTATAGCAATAATTGAGAATTCATTATTGAGGCCATTTAAAAATGCCACAGGTTCTTCATATTTTGATGTAAGATTTTGAACATTTAAATGTAACAATGAAAATTCATTATCTTTTGGGAAATTAACTAATTCTGTGCTCTTACATAATAAATGTGGGTGAGTGTACCTTAAGAATGGGTCTTCTATATCAAAATCTACCAGACTACAAATTAACTATTTACACTAATGTCAAAACTAACTATTAAATAACCACTAGATTTGTCCTAGAACATTGCAAGCAACGAATACTTTATCGGTACCTAGCAAATTTTGCCCACATCAGTAGAGCTCTCGATTACTACTGCTCTATCTTGAGGCGATTTGCGTGCGTAGATTGTCCCATTGGAGTCAGTCCACACAAACGCCCAATTCACTTGTCTTTTCTTTGCAATACCCAATAACCGTTTTCTTGTTGGCGTTAGGTATATATATATATATATATATACCAATGTTATATACACGCTAAACAACGTTTCGATTACATCTGTAGTCATTATCAGATGTATTTCTCTTGATAATGACTACGGACGTATACTCGAAACGTTGTGTGATGTGTTAAAAATGTGAATTTAATAAATGCAAAAGTAATAAATTGTGTAATGTGTATCTAACATCGGGTCGTGAAAATATGATCTTTGTTTTCAAAATTCTCTCTTTTTGTTTATAGAGAGCTGCAACAATGTAAATACATTATAGTTTTCGTTAGAAAATCATTGTTTAACAAGGAAGCAATGGAATTGAGAGAGGAAATGAAAGCAAATACATGAAAGTATTCTTTAGAGACGTTACAACCCCAATTATATGTATCTATTTGTTGAATTGCAGGTCACGAATTATTAGTCTTTCATTCAATTTTATCTGCAGTTCCCAACACTTTTGCCATAATTGTCAGGGGGAAGGAAGTTGCGTAGGATCAACGATCTTTGATATCTGCTTTACATAAGCTCATCAGTCTATGTTGCTACTTTGTGTAACTTAATTGAAACTCTTTGCAGAACAACAATGACAAGGTCAAACATTGAACTATATTTCACAATAGTATGAAAATAAGTAAATAAATATAACGAGCAGAATAAATAGAAGAGTTCAACAGTTCGTCTACACGCTATCTTTTCACATTGGTATCAGCATCAGAAATCAAAGTTCAAAGTGTACTTGCAATCGGAGATAATATACATCGTTTAGTAGTTTGAACAGCACCACACTTCACTGAAAATAATTTACTACTAAATATCTTATTTATTCAATGTAAAAAAAAAAATAAATGAATAAGTAACTTTTGTTACAACAAGCATATAAAAGTTTAAGGGGTCAATTGACGCGCCCACGGTTACAAACTTACTTCATGCATAGCAACTCTGATGAAGCCTGTTTTGATGAAAGCTCGATAAAAACAGGGATTTAGTGCTCGAAAAATAATACTTCCGGTTGCTGTACAGAATTTTGGACTGTACCATTCCATTTCTGTTCTTGTGTAGACTCATAAAACCATTTATTCCTGACTAAAAACACTTAAGAGACTATCGTTATAGACGGGCAGACAGACATATTACATTCGAAATTACTACCCTGAATATCTCGTTAGAAAACCATAGGAAAACGTTAATATTGTTCTTTAATATACCTAACCCATTTTTTAGACAATTAAAGCAACTAACAATACAGTATTTACTTTTGATCCCAACAAATATAATATCTTTATTGGTAATATTTTCCGGGCTTCTTCACTACTTGCTTATTTTTTACTGTTGGGCTCGAAGTGTTTTCTGATTTAAATCGTCCCAGGTTGATGGTACTTTTGGTAAAAAGTGGTTTCGCTCATTGCTTTCCGATCAAGGGTGCCGTGTTCTATCCCTAGTGTATGAGGACACAAGTGATTCGGAGTACACGTAAAACTTTGGGTTCCCCTTAGGATATCATCATCCGATGTAAATCCAATGGGAAACAACTATCGGTTTATCTTGCCCTGGAATCTGCGGATCTCAACTTCGAGCAGAACACTCAGCATCGTAATCATCGTCACTTACACTGAATTTTGTGAGTACTTATATATATTTTTATTTCACCACATATGACAGAGGGCCGCGATGGGCTATCATTCGGTTTTATTATTTCGCTATTTAGAAAATTTTGGAATCACAAAATTATGGTAACTCAAAATTCATATGGCACAACGGAAAATCAATAATAGATGAGAACTTAT
This sequence comes from Lepisma saccharinum, assembly GCA_022664845.1. Taxonomy (NCBI): domain Eukaryota; kingdom Metazoa; phylum Arthropoda; class Insecta; order Zygentoma; family Lepismatidae; genus Lepisma; species Lepisma saccharinum. The sequence goes on from JAGDQP010012234.1 coordinate 16,310, forward strand.
TTTTGAGATCGACATTTTTTTAATGGGAGAGAACCAACCCATGCCTCGTATATGTGTGCACTCACCGGTAATAAGCATGTTTTGTTTTTGAACATATGTGTGTGTGTGTGTGTGTATTCGGTTGTTTAATCATATGCTTGCACTTCCTCTTTAGGAATGAATTATTTCGCATCAGTTTATGTTGTTGTCCTGTTGATTCGATAGAGAGAAATAGTATTATTGGCTTATAACAACAACATATGCTTGCTTTACTATGTCAGTTCTTTTATACGTGGAAGCCAATGTAGGCAGGATTTCAAGGCCATGTTCAATTTAGGAAGTCATACATATGTGTATTTTAATGCTCTCGAAGCAGAAAAAAAAACAAAACCTTTCACTTATGTAAAAACGGACAACGCCCATTACCATCCAAGTTAGTTGTTAATGTACCACAACATCTTTTCGCACGTGATGCAAATTACTAATGTTTTTCCATTGGTCACTGTAGCGCATTCACTGCTCCAGAAACAAAATGATAACAAGCACTGTACTGTACTTCATGCCTTCATGACGTGACATAAATTGTATTATCACATGGCATTGAAATACTGACATGTTATTTTCCAATAAAATCTCTTTCAAGGTGCAATATCAGTAGGCTATCCTACTAGTTTTAGTGGCCCCTTTAAGGTACTGACTGCTTCTGGTTTTATTTTGTCTGTATGTCTAACAATATGGTCTTACGCGAACCTGTATGAATGGTGCTAAAGCCTACAAGAGAAACCGGGCGAAGCACGACCCCCACCCTTTTCAGTAAAGCGTCATTTATAATATTTTTATTATTATTTACTTAACACGACAGGTGAGTACGTAATTACAGTATTCAGCATACATATTATATGGTTTATATATAAAATATATACAGGGCGTTTAATATTTGGTGAAAATTTCACAGACGAATTTTTGATACTAAAACTAGGGAAATAGTTCATATAAACGTAAGTCAAATTCCGCTTCATTTTTGATATACAGGGTTTCCAACTTGGAGCATACAATCTACCTTTGACAGAGGTAAAAACAAGCAACATTTCGTAATAAATCATTAAAGATACATTAAAGAAATTTTATATTGTTAGGAGTTGATTCGTGTCGTTATGGTGGATAGTGGGAGGCAAAATGTCACGTTATAGGGTCGTCAGTGTTGCGAACTTTGTACAAATTTTATCAATTGGCTCTATGTTACTGCATTGCATCCCCGAATGGTGATAATCATCACACGTGAAGCACAGACATGAGCATCACATGTGTAGTTTTTTTTTTCTTGACATGAAAAAATAGTATTAAAATATTTTTGAAAGAATTTTCAGAATTTTCAGAATTTCTCATTTTTAAAATATAAACCATAATGTTTTTGTTAATTTTTCCGTTATTCGAATTTACAATTTCTTCTTTTAGTTTATCG
>JAGDQP010012234.1:23843-39177 GCA_022664845.1 Lepisma saccharinum
CTTGTTTTCTCTTTCTATATCTTTACCTTTTACATCTTTCTTATCTTACTGCTCGTTGAAGACGAACTTAGGGTTCGATATATTATAAGGGTAGAATCATCTCAATAATTTCTTGAGCTAAGACATGAGATAGTTCAATCTTTCTGTACAAATGATAAATATTCATTTCTTCCATCTTCTAATACTTAAAACTATCCATCCTCGAATTGTAAACATTTCTGATTATGTTTCTGTTTCTGGAATAATGGCTTCAAGATTCCTTGAGAAGCACTATCTTCATCAGAATCTTCTTTGCCAGGTTTATATAGTTCCATCATTTATTTGTTGAAGGCATTGTTGTTTATTATTTTCAGTGATAATTAGGCAAAGTGTTTTCTTATAAGTCTTCAGAATATGGTTCACTATTTGTGAGGGTGATGTAACTATATATTAGTTTTCATCGTTATCTTCTTTGCCCAGTTAGTAGTTTTATGATTCCATTGTTAAGTTGTCCGTTGGTATCATTAATAATTAAGCACCGAATTCTTCTTTCAAATTCTAGTCTTTGAAATAGTTCAGTATTTCTAGGAATATTCTCTTCTGTCTGTGTTCTTTATCCTGTTTATTGCAACACATAAAGTTGTTACAGATTTGGATATTCGCTACAACAATCCAACGATATTCAACAGTTAATAAAATGGAAATTAAAAATCAGCAGGGACAGAGAAAATTGTAAACATAAGAACTTTCTTCTCCGAAAGCGTGAGCTCTAAGTTTGAATTTGTAGGAAACGCATGCAAGGAAGAAAAGAATTACACACGTAGGAAGATGGTGTGTGTTACTATCTAGCGCAGAAAATAACTGATTTGCTGTAAATATTGTTGACTCGTAGACAAAACATTTATATGTTGCAACCTTAGGTTTCTGGGTTTTGACTTTTGATCTGCTGTACTAAAATCTGTCCATTTTGTCAGTCTCGTTCTAAAAGCCTTATACAAAGTTGACTTTGTAGATAGACAAGTACACAATGTGGAAGTTGGGTCAGTAGTGGACCTGCTTACTCACCAATAAGTTAGATTATATTAATGTACAAAACATTAAGCATTGTGTCTCATGAAAAGTTTCCATATCTACACAGCATCACCTAAATTACCGCATTCTTCTATAGGTGTTAAGCGTTAGCACTGAGAGATTCACTTCAAATTCACAAGTAAATGAGCGAGTAATTATCGAAGAACTAAGTTTTCCAAATGCCACTTGAGAGTTTCCCCTTCCTATTTCCTGAAAGGAGGGGGGGGGGCAGGCAAAGGCTTCTATAGGTATTGATGTAACAGTCAGCGAACTTGGAAGTGCTATTATGCAGATCGTGTGGTTTTTTTTTTAGCCGGAAACCAACCTGAGAGAGGGAAGGAAAAAAGATCCAGCAGCATCAAAGGCTATTTTTACCTCAAGTCTCCGCGTTTTACCTTACTCCGTCACTCATCCCCCAACACACGCCCCTCTTTTCCTCCATTCCCAACGCTCGATATTGAACCATCGCATCGACGACGATGTTAGTTCTGTTCTGCTCTAATTTAGTCTTCCTGCTGTGAAAGGAAAATAGGCTCCTCAGGAAATGAAAGTAAAACTTTTATAAATTGCCTGAATCTTCCAGTCTGCAATACGCAATAAAGAATTCACACAAATGATGCCAGGTTTTGGATGTGTGTGTGCGCTAGGTCAACATCCCAATACTACTTCATTAAGTCCTTGTAGCAATAAGACAGTCATAAGATCCTGCGGGAAGTTTGTAAATTGAAGCACGAATCAGCATCGTCGTAAGTCTCCTACCTATGAACGATACGTCTTTCGATACAAGTTCAGCGTTCTCATTTACCCCAGTCTTTTACCATTCTTTTACACTCCATTTTCTCATCAATACTGTCATCATCAAGGTGCATCTTTCAAAATGCAATGCCTTAACCAGTTTCATGTTTCCAATATTTCTCGTCTCTTTAACTATTTATTACTTATTTTGTCCAGTATTTGGACAATTACGTCGAAGGCTTCCAAACTTCTAATCGAAATTATTTCAAAGCTTTCTTCTTTAAATTATCACCGAGCGACCGTAGCACGAGTTGGTAGAGCGTTGGCTTTGCATTCGAAAGGTTTTGGGAACGACTTCATCCTGACTAAGGATCTACCAGGGTTTTTCTTGAGTCACACCACGCAAATGACAGAATGGTACCTTCAAGAGACTTCATTCCAACATCCTCTCCTTTACCCTAATTCAGTGTTGCCTAAAGGCCATAAATATATTTAAATTCCTTTACATTTTTTTTATTATCATCATTATGTCCTTGCTTTCTTCACACCTTAGACTTTTCCTTGCATCTCTGTTCTCCCAAGGTGGAAGGAAAAGTCTGAAGAAAACTGCAGAAATGGAATTAATTATAGTAGTGGTTTTGTGTGCACATTTTAAAGCCTTGGTTGGCTCAGCGAGTCAGCTCAAAGGATTTTCTGAATTTTGATTAAGCAACATATTTTTTTATATTTTGATATTTTGAAAATTTTAAATTTATTTAGTTTAGCTTCGGTAGTGCTAGCAGCACAGGGAAAATGATCTTTTGCCTCAAAATCATAAGATACGTATTTATGATCGAACTTTTTTTTTTATGAGAATCATAAAGTAAAGGCGCACAGTAAATACACGAAAGAAATTAAAGACGTTGCTACTACCCTCAGGGAAATTCGTTGGAAATTAAATTGACATTGCCCATGAATAAGTAAGTAGTCTTATGTTGCCGTACAGAGAACAGAACACACACATCCTTAAAATTCTCCGTTCACATTTCATATCCCAGAAAATAGAAATGTAATATTCAACTTTCAGGTTTATTACGAACTTGGCAATATTCCTAGTTCGTTTGTTTGTCCTACGCACTAGAACATAGAAACAGAGACGTAGTTACACATGCAATAATAATAATAACAAGCCAGTGTTTACCTCTAGCACTGCTGCTAACGTTTAATTGAGCATTGGAAAATTTAACGTCAGGGAAATACGATAACTTTGTAGTGTTTACATGTCATGCTTTTATAAGTAAAAATTGTTTATTAACTTTAGTTTCGGTATACAGTAAATAAAGTTAAAGCATTTTTTTCTGCGAAATATTACCATTGTAATAATTTGTGTGGTAACTAATTTAAACATTTTTTTTTTCCTTTCAGCTTGCAGGCTTGGCTGTAGTTGGATTTTCAATATGGCTGCTGACAGACTCGTCATTTTATTTGAGTATGACCCAAGATGAGTCTAGTTACTATACAGGAATCTATGTTTTGTTGGGAGCTGGAGCCCTTATGGTAATTGTTGGCTTCTGCGGCTTCTGTGGAGCATTCAAAGAATCTCAGTGCATGCTGTTCACAGTAAGTTCAATATTTTCTTCCTTGCTTGACTCTCTCTAATAAAGTTCTTGAAAGTATTATCCCTACATAAAAAGATAACAAGAAAAATACATTCCTTTAATCTATACAGAGTGATCCAGAAGTCATCCACAGGTATTAAATGTTAATAAATGTTATAGGGCTTGCAAATAAAGTTTAATGAGCGGTTTAAAAAATATAGTGTCCTAGTCTCCAGAGTGGGTATTTGTTTACACTACATACCAAAATTAACATCGCCGATTACCCCCCACCCCCATTTTTTATTTCCCAGAACAGGCGCTGTTTTGTGGATGCTCCACAACAGATCGCAATTTTCACGGCGGCGGTAACGTGTGAGTTTCTGTTCGGATATTTTCTTTAAGTTACTGAAGAGTTTCGGATTTATTTGCATAAATCTCTCTTTCAATCTTAGATCCAGAAACCGTGAAGGTCAGTTAATGTTTAATATCGTGAAATTATGCGATTTACAAAAATATGCATTAGCAATACCATTGAGAGTCTGATTTTGGGGGTTGTAGTTTCATGTTGTTATTGGAAGCACCACATCTGGGAACCAGCAATGCAGGAAAAGAAATTTTTTGTCAACGGGTGGATCATAACAGTCTGTTGCTCGCAGTGCACTGCTATGTTTGTTTTCCCAAAAGAAAACCAATGATGTCCTGTGACCAAAACATTACACTTACTGGCGTTCATGAATGGCTTTTAGATTTTCGGGAGTGATACCTATTGACTAAACTATTGAAGGAAAAGTATTTCCGGTCCTTCATAATACAACAATTAATAGTCGCATCCTCTTTTCTGATTAATTCTTGAAATCGGGTTGCAATCGTTAGGCCTTAATGAAGACAGATGCCTTGGAAAGCGCTCTAGTAGCGTTGGGCCAAACCCAGTTCATCAGAACATCTTCGGGTTCAGGTTCCTGCTTTTTCTTTGACACACTTTAAATACGTAAAATGTTGTGATTTGTAAAGGCCGAATACGGTTTTCGATAACTTGGTAACTTTGTTATTCAAAACATTTCATTAAAAAGTGCATACAAAGTAGTCATTGTTTTATTTTCATTAATGAAACTTTAAAAATAAAAGGTCAGAGCGTTTTCTTAACTTCACACAGTTTCAAACATTATGATATAGTGCTAAACAAATAATAAACTTTGTTAATATCTCGTTTTGTTTTATTTAAAAAAAAGAAAAGAAACAACAACTCTAAGCTAACTTATAAAAAGCTTATCCTACTAAGTGTTATTAAGCTAACTTATATATATATATAAAAATAACCAAACATATTCTCGAACTTTGTTTTTAATTCAGTTCGGCTGTAGACATATTTACACCATGTGAACTGCATGCAGAAACTAAAAATCAGTTGTGTAGATAGTACGGTAATCTTTTGGTGATTTAATCAAAATCTATTAAAATCTTATTTTGCCATAAAAACAATCATCTGAAGTTGAAATTAGTTATTAGAAACGTCATTAACGTTTCGATCCTAATCGGTGCTGACCATCTTCGTGAATCAGCTCCAAGTCTAGGTTCATAACACGTCTGTCTTTGGATAGTTTTCTTTTACCCTTTTTCTCTTTTGGAAATATTACCGAGTGAGCCTTTTAGCAAATACTGAACCGATTGGGAAAATAGTCAATCAACTGGAAATTTTGGATATGACATTCATGTGCCAATTAGACACCACAACAGTTTTGCAACAACGTACACACATACCTGCGTACACGGTCCCGGATTTAAAAAAAAAAAATTCTCGAAAAGACCATAAATCCATTTTACGCTAGTTACTTACTCTATGGCTAGCGGAACTCGCAAGTTCATCGCCGTAGTAACAAACGTTCGCCATCGAGATCTACCCAGGGCAAGATCAAGCCAATTTCATTACAATCACCTACTTCTCGAAAATTTCTTCTAATATTGTCCTCCCATCGTCGTCTCGATCTTCCCAACGGTCTCTTTCCTTCGGTTTTCGAACCAAGATGGAATATAATCTTTGTTTTTCTCCCATCCGAGTTACCATCTTAGTCGTCGTGATTTCATTATTCTTACAACATCCGGTGAGTCGTATAGTCCGTGAGGTTCTTCATTATGCAGTCTCCTCATTTCTCCAATCATCTCGTCCCGTTTCGGCCCGTATATCTTTCTCAAAACCTCATTTTCAAACACTCATAATTTATGATCATCTGCTAGGGTCGTACTCCAACTTTCGCAACCGTAAAGTATTACCGGCAGTATAAGCGTTCTGTATATTTTCAATTTCAACTTCCTTGATATTAATCGCGAGGTTAGGAGTTTCTTGACTGAATAGAAACATGCGTTGCCCGATATTAAACGACTTTTTTATTTCTTCCGTTACCTTGTACTTGCTTGTTACGTATGCTCCCAAGTTTTTAAATTTGTTTACCTTCTCTATGTTCTCATTCTTAATTGTTATGTACCTATTTCCGTCATTCGCTATGTTTCGGCTTGTTATCATGTATTTTGTTTTCTCTATGTTTACCTGTAGGCCTATCTCATCGTACGCTTCTACTAAAACATCGGTGTTACTTTGTAGTGCCTCTATATCTTCCCCTATTAAATCTACATCATCCGCGTACACGAACAGGTGATTCAAACCATTCAACGTTAGTCCCTTTTTGTCCTCTTTTATTTTTAAAACCGCATATTCTAAAGCAAAGTTAAACAATAGTGGTGACAAGGCATCACCTTGTTTCAATCCGTTGCGAATCTTGAAAGTATCTGACATATTATTACCTACCCGTACTCCGCTTATGGGGTCGCTGAGACACATCCTCATAAGTTGAACAAGTTTCTTCGGAATTCCAAATTGTACCAAGATACAGTATAGCTTTTCCCATTTAATAGAATCAGAAGCCTTCTTAAAATCAATGAATAGCTGGTGAACAGTCCCATTGTATTCCCATTTCTTCTCCAAGATTTGTCTCAAGGCGAAATTCTGGTCCAACATAGATCTATTTCTCCTAAATCCGCATTGGTTATCTCCAATTATTTCGTCTACATATACACTTAGGCGAGTTAGCAGTATATTGCTCAATACTTTGTAACATGTTGGGAGTAACGAGATTCCGCGGTAATAATTATAGTAATTTAGGCTAGTAATTTAATTTGTTTTCCACTTGAATTCCCGAATATTTTCACTTAAATCCCCGAATGTTTTTCACTTGAAATTCTCGAAGAGAAAGTAGCAATTAAAATTCTCATGGTTATCATAAAACACAGAGGTGCTACAACAATACAACTTTTCGGGAGATAACTTTTGTAATTTTCTCAAAATACATTTAATTTTCTAATGGCAACCGTAAGTTTTTCATTTCCTCATGCTCTTTTCTTTTATCCTTTCTGAATCGTCCTCATCTTCCTTCCAATTTTTTCTTGTGATAACCCATTTCAAGTTTCTCGTGTCAAGAATGACTTTATCGTGCCAGTTTTTTTGTTTGTTTCAATTAATGATATTTTTATTATTAATCCTATTTCATAAATAGATCCTTTTATTTAGTAAATGTATGAACAGAAAATAACAGGTGAAGTTCAGTTTTACCAATTACAACTAAACAGCCGCCATAGATTCTCGTAATTTTGTAAGACAAATCAGCACAACAATTTCTTGATACAACGTCGATACGTATTTATTTTCCTGTGTTGATCGATACCTAGTGTAACGATATAGAAGTCATTTCCTTAAAGAAAGAAAGAAAGAAAGAGAGAGAGAGAGAGAACGCAAAATTTATGGCATTTTAAATTTATTATCAATAATTCCCAACTACTAGTCTTACAAGCCATCAGTGCTTCTAAAACTTTTTTTTCGGCACCAGGGATCAAACTCGGGTCCTCCCGATCACAAGGGAAGCACTCTACTCCCAATAAAAATAGATTTTTATCTGTCGGGAGGGGGAATATGCATTAAGAAACAAACCCAATGTTCAACCTTTGAAAATTTATTAATATGTCAACTACATTTTAAGAAATCATTTAATGTGTCGAAATCTGGGGCACCACTAAACGACTATACGGGGCATATAGATTCTTTCTGGCAGTCTCTTCTAGAAAAAGAAGAGAGAAAAAGAAAACAGAGGAAAATAAATGCAAAGTTTCAGTCTACTTGGAACAGTACATAAGTTGAGCAATGAACAACGTTTGTTTGTTAACTTAAAAGCCTGCCATCTAGAGTCGTAACAACGTATAACAATCTGGCCTTCAATCACGAAGAAGCGACACCACAAGTAGACAACAGCACCTGTCATTGATTGCTGCTGATCTAATGCTAAGAATTCCTTTGAATATTCTGTTATTGTCGCGTCCAGTAAACAAAAACATACCAAGATTAACTTATCGACTCTTACTTGCATGTCTCCAAGAAGCCAACCCAGCAAGCCAAATGCCGACTCCGACGGCGTCCCGACCAACTAATAGTCGGTAAATGGTTGGGGTAAGGTCGGCTCGACCCATAAGTGGCGTTTGGTCGACGGGCCTTTTTCAGGCCGCCGTCGGTCCCCCGACTTGCCGGCATAGGAGCGTAACCTGGCTTGCTGGGAAGTTATTTGCTAAGCACATATGTTCTTGTGATCACTCGAGTTACAGAAAATTAAAAGGAATGCACGCGAGTGTAAGCAAAAGCTGTGACTGAGATAGTGTAGGCAGTAAAAATTGTAACAGCGAGGCCAATGCTTCAATATCAGGTGTAGAAACAAGTGGTAAATTAGATTGTGTTCAGCATCCTGCATATAGAGTCCACATGCATACAGGCTTCCTAGAGCTTCAGTTTCGACACAGTTTTGCTTTAATCTTCCCATGGCTTCTATCGATGATAATTTTAAAAATATTTTAAAATCTTTTATTTTTTTAACAAACCTGATGAAGATTGAGTAGATCAAGTGAAATCTTGTGACTTAAGTATTTGATCAATGTGCTCAGATACATCTTTTTTGTATACTTAGAAAATATGGTGTTTTTAAAAATTTTATTTCTTTAGAAACATAAATTATCTTATTTGTTTTTATACTAAATCATCATGTGGTGAAATTTGTGATTTCGAAATAATATTAACATAAATTGAAACATGGGCTCTTTAGCCCAAAATATCGAAGTCATCTGTGTGTGTGTATTCTAATATGGAACAAATAAGCTGCAAGTAAATTCCTTCCGTTTTATCACAAATTTACCTTAAATTCCCCTTCCGGCTTTCCTTTGTGTTAGTGATATATATATATATATATATATATATATATACAACTAGTACAAAGGAAAGCCGGGAGGGCAATTTAAGGTAAATTAAGACAAATGAAGGGGTAAAAAAGATAATACTTACAGCTTATAGTTTCGTATTAGATCACACACATATTCACATATAAAAAGTCACTATATTTCGTTTATAGTGACATTTTACACGACATATAGCGACATACACGAAATATAGTGACTTTTTATATGTGAATATGTGTGATCTAATACGAAACTATAACCTGTAAGTATTATCCTCTTTTTTACTTCATTTGTCTTAAATTTACCTTATATATATATATATATATATATATACTTTCATTTCGTACACATACCCACGTTGCACATATCCTCGTCAAAGTATAAAACAATCTCTCTTACTTGGTAGACCATACTGACAAAGTGAAAGATTCCTAACAAAACATATATATATATATAAGTAATAGTTTCAACACCGTAACACTTCAGCTGTCCCTACAGACGATCTCGTGAAGGGACCACCTTCTTTTGTTTCAGATGTTGTGAGTCTGAAAATGACACTGTTACAGTCTTGAAACTGTTACACTGATTTTTTTTTCTCTATGTTAGAGTGCAGTCTTGCCATCAATAAATCTGTTTAGTGTCATTATGGAACCAAGGCCTGAGTGTTATTACCTACGTCCATTTTGAAAATGTAATAATGACAACAGTAATATATTCATTACTTCGTTTTTGTTCCTTGCAGTTCTTCTTTTTCTTGTTTATCATCCTGGTTGCCCAAATCGCAGCTGCAGTGTGGACCTACTTACACACAGACCGTCTGGAAAACACCCTCAGAGAAAGTGTGAAGCATACAGTCCAAGCAGAATATGGTCAGACTGTCAGCAGAACTACCACCTTCGATGCAATCCAGAGAGGCGTACGTATATTTGATTGCAAAGTTAATTTAGATAATGTAAAAATGTCCTTGTTAAAGTCTTTGATTTATCACCACATAACCAGAAATAATGGTTTTACATTATGTTAAGAAAAAAACGATCATGAGCTGTACAAACATGAACATAGCGAATATTTATGTATATTAAAGTTACATAAACCACAGAGCAAGATTATTTCGGAAGATACTATGTCGGAAAGTAGATTAACTCCAGGGAAATTATTCACATCCATGAGGTAGGACTTGATAATCTGAACAGAAGGTTGGGGATAGTAATCCAGAAATACGGAGATCCATTAAATTGATGATACCAGTGCAAAATAAGGCTTATAGAATAGTTTGATGTGTGGGTTTTAAATAATAACTGAGTTCTGGGTTGGTAGAGGAAAGGTTCGCATACCTATTGTTTCGGTGTTTATAATAACAGTTCTCAATCTGTTGTCTAATATTCCAAACACAACAAATAAAATTCTGAAAAGATTCCAGCCTTTGATGCAGAATTTCTTGGAAATAGAGGAAACCACATTTTATTTAATTTGAATGTGTATTTATGGCTCTGGTCGTTTACAGAATTTTATTGATTTTAGTTATTATTCAATTCCGGGTTCTACTTTCTTTCTTCTTATTTAATCTTCTTATTTATCTTATTTAATCGTTTAATCAAATACAAGTTAAAAAAAATGAAACACTCCTTTGGCCCTTTTGTGCTTAATATTGAACATTATTGTTGTTCTGCTTGTTATTGACTTTTCTTTCACTATGAAAGCAATGAATTGGTATTAAAAAGAAATTATACGAGGGAAGAATAATAAGTTAGGTCTCCATGGAAACAAAGGGAGCAATAGACAAGGTACAAGAATAAAATATATATCATACTGAATACAAAGCCACCATATAAATCAATACATTTCTTCAAACGTTGCACTCATTTTCGGAATCTATCAATGAAAAATGTTGTTGATATGCTTCTGATCCACGTATCCAACATCTTCATCGGATGCGAAAACGTTTACCTTTTAACTCCACTTTCAAATGTAGGAAGAGCCAGAAGTTCGGCGGAGCTAAGTCGGGGTTTTACGGAGAATGTGAATTATTCTCATTAAGACATTCTCACTGTTTCGATCAAATTCGTTTACATGCGGCCTTGCATTATCATGAGGAAAAAAGAATGTCTGTCTTGCGGGTTGCACTATTGTTCTGCGAATTAATCATCGTGGCCTGGAAAAGGAATTTCGTGTGAATGATGCTGCCCGATCCAAGAACAATGTAATCATTGCATTTTATGCCGAAGGAACTGTTTTGGATCTTCTCGGACAAGGAGACTCTGGATGACGAAATTTCATGGATTGTCTCGTGTTTTCAGGGTCATAAGGATGAACCCACGATTGATCTCCGACGGTAATGTTCAGCAGCAAATAGTCCCCTTGCCGCTGATATTGTGGCATATCCAACTGTGATATGACATGCTGCACTCTTCTTTACTATTGCTCAGCGTCGGAGTAATATCTCTTTGCTTAGTTCGACTATTTTCGTGAATTAAGGCATCCACTCGTCATGTATGACAAAATTGGTCGCCAGGTCATTCTTTATCGAACACTCGCATTTTGTATTTACTGCAGATTCAAAAACATCGAACCCACAGGCGCAAATTTATAACATCCATACAGCCATTACCAATACTGACATTCAGATGTCTGGAATTTCGATTAGTGTACCAGTATCAGTATTTCGAATTTCCAGTATCAGAATTCAATCACAGCACGCTGGTTTATATATAACTCTCACACGGTACTCGTCACATCTGGGCTATTCTTCAAGGGTAACAGTAAGGACCTGAAGCGACACGCTTGTATTCATTAATGATCACAGTGTGGCATGCATCTTACAACTTACTGTTATCACAGTCAGTATCCGCGCAGGAGGCTGGGAGACTGACAATCATCCCACCCTTGTACTTTTCCTTTCTTGTTGTACCTGAATTTTAAATTCTGAAAGCAATTCTCTGCAATCTAATTTATTATTAAACTATGAATGAATATTAGTTCACAAATTAATATTTTTTCTTGAAAGTCATTACATCAAGGTTAATGTTTGGTGAGTGCTTATTTATTACTTACAATATTGGTTCGTTTGCAGTTCCCTGTGCTTGAATGTTAAGTGATGGCAACATACTTCCTTTGATTTCATCTAGAGTCAACTATTTCGTACTGTAGTGACTTGTTCCTATTTTGACTACAGCCTGGATGTTTAGCAATTGAAGTCTTGAAATAGGCACTAAAAATCTTAAAAAATAGGTGCAAAATGTAGTAAGAATTCAACGTACAGACGTTTGATAAATGGTTTGTCAGAAAACACAAATAGAGCAAGTCCTGCTTCAATAAAAATGCAACATATACCTTACGTCTCCATATAGTGGGATACAATGTGGAAAATGTTTAGATTTTGTTTAGAGCACTATTTTTTAATGTGAAAATTAAGAGAAGAAAAAATCGCGGGAAAAGACATTAATTGACATTTCAGTATGGAGATCGGCTTTATATTCCGAAATAGGCTGTAGGCAGGCGTAAAATCCCAAACTAAACATTAATATCAAATCCATTATATAATATTTATTTCTAACATTTTGTCTCTAATCATGATCCATAATAAATTACGTGGAGTGAGATTATGAAATGAGGGAAAGGATTACATAATCTTGCAAACTATTTCTCTATACAACTACAAAAAAACACTTTGCTAAGTAAACATGCTCCCTACGATGCCCAGAATACTTTGAGTTGATTTATCATTATTACAAAATTTTGTTTATCATAATAAAACATTGTTAGTATTTCAGCCATATTATTTCGTCAGTTTCTTCTCTTGTCCGGTACCGACTTTGATCATTTTGTAAACAGAACCTAAATTTTCAGTTTTGAAACACAATTTTGATGGCCTTAAAATAATCCTACTAGCTTGAAACTTGAGTAATACACATGCGAAAGACCTAAAACGGCAATAAAAGAATATAAACTCTTTTTTATTTCAAATGTTAGAACTTTTCTTCGATTTTCTCGTAGTAGTGATGACGTGCCATGAGCGCTTTTAAACAGCAATGGTTCATTTATTTAGTATTGTCATGTATTACGAGGTAAGCAAAATTAAGTTACTGTATTGTATATTTAAAATACTGGCTGTCTACTGTATTATCGGTCGATTTATGTTTTAAAGAGTTCAATAAAAGACAGATACAACCCACACAGCCAATATAACGATATGATTACTTTTTCTTCTTAGTGATCTGAGATTTACCTGCCATCTGCTGTTAACTGTTTGTTGTTAGAACGAACAGTACGCTTATTTTAGCGTAGATTTAGAATTAAAGTTACAACATGCGCGATATATACAACATTTGATACTATGTAAATAGTTGGTTTTGTTATTACTATTTTAATGTATTTCTTTTATGTTTACAACAAAGAAGCGTACATAATACTTTTCTGGAAGTTCCCTGATTCTTGTGGGTTGTTGAGATCGATGGAATGAAACTTCAGTCTTGTTGTAGTGTACTAATACATTGAAACAATTTATGCATTTTCATTAATTCTGATTCTTTTTAAAAACACAGCCCGAGCTAATGTGAACAAAAAGACCCGAGCATTTGTCATTGAAGAAACCATTTTAAAACTGATATGTGTGTAAAGAAACTAGAAAGAAGAACGTCATTCATTCTTGGGAGGCAAAGCAGTCAAAGAATTAACAAGTATAACAATATATAGTTTATTGGTAGCTTTTCCTATAGTGTAAAATTGTTCACAATTGCCTTTAAATTACGCGATTTGAATCAAATCAGTATGACAAAGGAAAGGACTGAAAATGTATGGTTTGAGTGAGCACAGGTTTTCTCTTTGAACTTTTCTTGCTTTGCGCCCTCCAGTTGGGGTCTGCGGATCTATAAATCCGCCACTGGGTAGATCCCTCTCTCACTAAATTCCTCAATTTTGTAATTTAAACTCAGCTATATAACAAATTCTACACCATTACCTTGTACTGTTATATGGTCTAGTGAAAGAAAGTAACACAAAAGTTTAATCTAAAATATTAATGTTTCCAATTTTTAGTTGAAATGTTGCGGAGCCGATGGACCAACTGATTGGGCAAAGAGTGCTTATGCAGGAGGAAGTGAGGATTCTGTTATTGACATGACAATAGCTGCTTCTGGCGTAACTTACAGCATCCCTGCCAGCTGCTGTGTATACGAAGAATCCAATCCCATATGCAAGCAACCGATAGCAATTAAAATAGGACAAGATATTTTGAGTTCAGCACACCAAGACGTATGTATATTTTATTTTCTATTAGTATTCCTTTCAGAATAGCCAGCAAAGGGACATGAGATAACAGGAAGACATTTTTTTGACATTAGGTTATACGTTTATTTATGGAAATTGCAACTGCAAATCCCGTTTCCCGCAAAGTATTTTTCATATTACCGATACCATCATCCGTAGGAAGATCAAAATAATACGATATATGTAAAGTAGGGATGGTAAAACAGTATCTGGATCCGGCCATTCTTTAGGTAAAAACAATGCCTGATATAGCCAACAAAACGAATCTTAGAGGAATGATGTCCGTTCCCTGACATGTTTCAACTTGTTGGATCGCATAGTTGTAAATATATGCCTATTGTTATGCACAGTTGTGTTGTGACGCGGTGATTATGACTACGATTATCAGAGCAAGAAGTTCGTCTTTCAGATTTTCTGTGTGTGGCGGGAAAGGAAGGGCGGGTAAATAATGTATTTCCTTGTTTCTTTTGCAAATAGTGAGCGAATAAAAATGAAAACGTTCCATTTGTGAATTTAAGACGCATCAGAGAATAAGTTGTGCGTAACATTTGGCACAACACACACACCATGTCATAATTTCACGCATATCCTCAGTATATATATATATATTCTACGACCGCCCCAAAAACCACATTGTGAATCAAATTCTTCGGCAGTTTCCCGAAGACTATTGATTTCTATCAGATAATGCAAATTGTAATAAACGTTATTTTAATAGTGATGTGTGTTTAATTAATCTTTCATACAATAAACGTTTTCTACATATCAAGTATTTTCAGCAACTCAGTTACAAAAAGTCCATTTAGTAACAGTCTTACAAAATTTGTCTTCCTCCTGGGTTCAGGCAAAACTAAAAATAAAACAGTTGAACTTAAATTTCAAGTGTAAACAAGAGTCTAAGGTGAGATATTTGTAAATAATTTTTACTCACTTAACATTTTTAGCTTAAGCATCCTACCTACTCCCAGATTGTTGAGATAAGGGTGCTCTGGGAATTTCTCGAAAGACAAAGTTTCCGTTTTTATAATAATTTTAAGAAATATAATACAGAAGAAATAAAGTAATAGATAAAAAAAAGGAAAACAAATAAAACACAACCTACTCTACTACACTACAGTCTAGTTGATAACAGTTGTGAATCAGACTTTAGGGTAGTGCGTAGAGTGTTTTAACTTTGTTTGTTTTCTTTATTTATTTCTCATCTATTTGCTGTAGTATATTTCTTAAAGTTTTCCTAGACATCCAGTAAGTAGTAGGCGGTTATAACCGACGTAACATCGGGGTAGTAGTGAATATTTAAATTAAAAGACTGGAGAGTAACTTTGGAATTTACTGGTTTTGAATGATCTGTGTGTTATCTGACTATTGATAGTTGTTGTACCCGTTCTGCACATAATTGATTTGTGTTGTGAATCGTGTCATTATATATATATATATATATATAT
>JAGDQP010012234.1:39277-50839 GCA_022664845.1 Lepisma saccharinum
TAAGTTTATTGTGTGTGGATATTCCTTCTACACTGCAGGTATCGTTCTTTTTATATTTTCTTCAAGTCTTACTTCCCTTTTTGGTCAACACCAACCAGTTACTTTAATTCTTTTTATTTTGAAGTATGTCGTTGATCTATTTTTTTTTAAGGAAGATTGCTGTCGGCAAGACAGTGGGTACTACACTTTGGTTCAGAAAAACATCCTCATCGACAAGTTTTATCGAATGAAATTTAGAATAATTAGACAACCTAATTAAAATTATAACAAGGGAACAGTATTTGATTGTTGCATTGAAAAACATTATTATAAATTAAGTTTTACTTAATATCAGATGGAAATCAGTTTGCCTTAGTACTTTGTGTACTCAACTCGAGCCTTTTTGAGGGCTTGAACTAGTTGTGGCATTGACTGTACACAGTTTCTGACATGTACTAAGCAAACTTCTGTGATACCAAATATGAACAGTTTTGTATATTGTTTCTTTTTTCTAGTAGAGCAGTATTTACAAAGTTTTGAAGCCATAACCGACCACAAATATTCAATGGGATTCATAACTGGTGAACTGGGATGCCAGTGTAACTGCCGAATGACCACAACTGAGATACACTGCTGTAAAACCCTACCTCGTTGACAACTGGCAATATCATCGTGAAATATGAATGGTCCAAGGTGTGCACAGTGAAATCGTCCATGTTGTTCCTGTGCAAATCTTAATTCATTCCTCCCTTGTGGAAAATTTTGCTCCCCACACATTTACATTTTCCATGAACTTCGCTTCCACAACACACTGCTTTATTAACTCCTCTCGTAGCTCAATTCACAGTTTCAAACCACCACCAACACAGTAAATTTCTTTTGAGCTGAGAAAATCGCACTCTTCCAATACTCAGTTGTCCAATTTTCATATGTGTATGCCAACGAACCCTTATCTGCACTGAATGTGCCTTTTTGACAAACATGGCTTCTTTGCAGTCTGTCTTTTCGTAATGTTCTTTTCAGAAAGGTCTCTTAGCACTGTTTAGTGTGAAATTTTATGTCACAATTCTTGTTCCATCTTATAAGCAATCTGCCTTAAACTCAGTTTTCTTTTGCGCATTGCTACCATTTTCATTGTCCTGCACAACATGGGGCTGGTTTTCATTTCTGCGACCGCATGAATACCTTAAACTTGACATACTAGATTTTATTTACATCTTTAATCCATTTCCAACTGTTTATGATCAATCCAAGCGGTCTATTAATTTTGCTATTGGATATCCTTCTGCGTTAAGTGGCAAAATCTTGCCCTGATTCCTTGGAGATATGACTTTTCGCTTCTCGATGACTTGGAAACACAGTATTCATCATATTAAAGCCTACTGAAACACTTGCTTTTGTCGCGAAACAATAGAGAAAAGCAACCACAGCTGTCCAAAACTCATTAGGGAAGAGAAGCAAAAATGAAATAATCTGACAGCAGAGGAAAAAATGCCGGGCTCACGTGCGGAAAGAGATTACAGCACCTCTGGCGGATAATGAAATAAGCTAGAACAAATGAAAGTGCTAATCTTTACTAACTTCTGTCGTACACACTTTGTCCTACAAAGACAAAGCTGAAATCAAGTTCTTCAGCACAAATACAAAGAAACAAAACTATCTGAAACACTGCCTTGAAAATGCATAATTAATATAATTCACATTTTGTGTACGTGGTAGACAATTTATTGTAGATTTGACTATGTGAAACGATGTCTATTATAATAGGGATTCAAATCTAAAGTAATCAGTTAACTGTTACTTTCTCTTCTAAAATAACTAACACTAGTGCCTCTGTAACTTTAAAGCCGATTTATTTCGAAATATGTGAAGAAATGCATAACAAATGCAAGTGGGATATTTTTTTGGACCGAAGTGTATATAAGAGTCGCGTCTCAGCTTCTCTGGACCCTTTTGCGGACGGCGTTCACTTTCGCCGGAGCATTCAGAGAAAGCAACCACAATGTAGCGGGTGTGTTTTGTGGAGTAAGTTGGGAAGACTGAGGCGACGTGTTTGCAATGTAGCTTTCTGAGAGGATGTGGTTGGAATTCAGTCTTCTGTTTTCCATCAGTCAGTCGAGATATATTCAGAGTTTTCTTTTAATTAAATTAGCCGTGACATAAATATTTTGTTTGAGCTTTGTTGTTCATAGGTACTCCTTGATTGGGAAGTGTAATATTTTAACGCGGAACTCAAGGGAAATGAAAGAGATAGACGAGAATTTGAATTATGTGAAGACGTTTGGGTTATTTGCCTTCTTCGTGCATGTCGGAAACTGAGAAAGTGAGCTACAACAAACCTGCAAGCCGAGTCTCTGTCTGGGTAATTTAAATTTATGGGAGTGCAGCCACATCTATAAACTAGGGTCCTTGCGGAAAGAGCGAAGGGATAATTCATAAACTTCAGGCCTGTGACCCATATTCAGTTGTCCTGTTAACTGTGCTTGTGACGACGCTTCGCTACCATATTCAGTTGTCCTGTTAAATTTCTCCTGGTTTAAATGAGTATGAAGCTTTTTATACTCGTCGAAAGTTAAAAGGAGGAGGCTGCTGACTTGATATGGATAAATTGTTCTGATGGCTGCGAATCTGAGCGTAGACAAATATCTACCTCCCTTTCAAAGGTGTAAATAAATTTTTAAATATGTTATTGTTAAATCTGGCGCTTGTTCTATAATTTAAGGTAGTATTTAACCCTTCCCTTCGATTGCGGATCGTCAATAAAAGGGTGGAAAGAGAGAATGATTTCGTCTCTCTTTCCCAGTAGGTGTAAGAGCGCTACCGTTGATATTCTCTAAAAAACATAAATGAAATGATAGTGTAATTAACGAACCCGTTAGGCACAGGTTGGCAATGAAAAATCCGGTAATCAATTTTCCGGTTTCATCAGTTTTTCAGCATGAATGTCGGAGCGCATTTTTAAATTTACCGCGTTGTTGCGCCATTGTTTTCTGGAGGCGCCGTTTATGTTTTTACGGCACTGTACTCCCGAATCAGATGTTTGGTCACGCTTACTGCCGTCAGTGCACAGCCTGGTACGTATGTTCGTTTATTTCACCGCTGGAAGGCAATGCATTAGTTGGATTTTTTGAAAACATTTTGGCGCTTTTTTTCGCTTATTTTTTGTTTATTGGCATTAAAAATATTTTAAAATGAATGTTAATTAATTTAAAAGTTAATTTACTAGTGAAAAAAACTAATAAAAAATAGAAATCGATCTTTATAAATTTCAAAAGCACTTTTAATTTAGTGTTTACAGCATATACTTAAAAAAACCGACAGCCCTCAGGTTCGAGGTTGGCGGATTTTTGGTTGCCAACTTGCAGTTGGAATACCGACGATTTACGTGGAAGGGATGGGGAAATATTCGTAGATTTAGATAGGGGGACCAATGAATATGTCAGGTTATTGAGATCCATCTACGAATAGAATATAGAAAAATGGATCGAGTATGTCTCCTTGCAGAACTTGTTAACTGGAAGGCACATTGTTATTAAGTATTGATGTTTAAACAGATTGTTGTTCTAACTAAAAAAAATGCGGTTAAACCGTGGGATTTACCAGCAGGGAAAAGTGGCGCACTTTAAAATATAACTGATGTAATTTCATTCCTATATATTTATTTATTTCAGGGATGTATTGACAAGCTTATCCAGTTTCTGCAAGACCATTTACCTTTGATTATCGGCATTGGATTTGGCATTCTCATCGTTGAAGTCTTGGGACTTATTTTCTCCATGATATTATGTTGTGCAGTGCGTAATATGGATCGGTACAAAGCTTGAAGAAGTTAAAAAAAAGAATACAAAAAGAAAGGATAAATACTCAACATCTACAAGGAAACAAATACTTAGTAAAAAAAAAAAGACAGTGTACTTAGACGAAAAATGTTCATTTTCGAAGAGAACAGCAGGAGGCTGTATAGTAAATGTGTAAAAAAAAATCAGCTTCAGTACTACCATCACGATTTACATGTTACCCTCAAGCACTTGTTATCAACACTTTTTTGACTTGACTTGCCTGAGGGACATTAATGAAATGCTGCTGTTTTTCTTTTTTCAAAAAGAGCAAGCATGTGTGTACGTGTGCCTCTATGCGCGCGCGCGCGTGTGTGTGTGTGTGAGAGAGAGAGAGAGAAAGAGAAAGTGAATCGAAAAAAGTTTTAATGTAATATTCTTGTTAATGTGTATCAATATTTTGTCCCATTTTTTCTTTCTATTGTAAACAGAACATTTCCAAAAGAACACAAGCTATATTGTACATTTTTATCTAGTAAACTTAAATGTACTTTACTGTCCTTTTTTATTGTTATTATAAAATGTAATTTTCTGCACTACAGTGAAATAACTTTCAGTAAATCAAAAAAAAAAAAAAAAAAAAAAAAAAAGTTCATGACAAATACGTCATTTTTTTCAATCGAATCTCATATATATATAAGGAACAGTTCCACTTGAAAATACAGAACTATGCACAGAAGACCAAAGGAGATGTACAATTGTTTGTAAAAAAAAATAATTGATAAATAAAAATATATATATTTATTACATTTTTATATACTTTTAAGTAAAAAAAAATATTTAGTATTCCAGTTTGTTTACGATTTTACACAGACACGTATTTTGTCTTTTAAAAATAAACCAGTGCTCTATAATTTTTCAGCTATATTTTCATATGAGTACTTGAAACTATTTTAAATTATATTGAGGAATACTCATCAATTTTTCTATTTCGTATAGTATTTTATCTCAAAGGTGCAAAACAACATTTGTGCCAAGATCTTATTTGATAAAATTTCCATGGTATCTCATTATAATCCATCATATACATATATATATATATAAATGTATAAAAGCTTCAAATTTTGAAAACCCTTAAAATAATGATGCCTCCCAAGAATAGTATTTAGCTTCTATTTAGAGTTTTTCAAAGGTTAGAATTATTTTTCCTCAACACTTCGTAAATAGAATTTGCTTTCTTAGGGAAAGGAACGGTAAGAATGTTAGTGTTGTTATATAACGGTTATACTAGAACCATTTATAATTATATGTTAGATCCAAGTATTGAGGTAGAAGTGTTAAAGTGTACTTAAAATACAATTGGAAACAAAATTCGTAAAATAAATAATTTCGTTGTGAGGAAAATAAAAATCCTGCCCTCTGTCCATGTGAATGTAAAAACAATAAAAATATTTTGAGCACAAAAAAATCGTTTGTAGTGTAGAAATAAAACTGATTTACTTGAAAATAGAGAGTGTATATATCCTGCTACTGATGTACGTTTATGATTATGAAAAGATAACAAAAAAGGAATACAAAAGCATTTTATGAAACAAAACAGAAGTGAAGTCAAACAACATCTGTCAAAACAGAACATCATCGATCAGTAAGTTAGAAAACTACTAACATATTAAAGTCTTTCCCTGGTGAATCAGGCTTCAAGTCCAACATTGAAAATTTATATTAAATTAACCTTCAAATAAAGCTTAAAATTTATTTTTGTACAATGTATTGATAAAACAGAAAATAAACTATTAAATTGTTGTCTTTGTTGTATTAGATAAAGAATTGATTCACTTAAATTTGTGTTCTACTACGCTGCTGTGAATAGACTAAAGAATTAAATCAATATTTTTGTCCTAGAATGAAGGTATAGTGAATGATATAGTTTTCATGCATATAAAGAAAAATAAAAGTTATGTATATTGAAATAAACTAATTACACCTTGCACTATTTTTCTCTTCGTTTTAAGAACGAAATAAAATTTTGGATGTGGTTGAATAAAAACGGTATAGGTGTTAGTTGCAAACCTCTTCGTTCAACACGTTTAATTAAATCTAGAGTTAGATTCTGATGTTAATGTAGTGTAAGGTGCCGGTAAATACTCTCAGGAACTTAGTTGTATAACCCTTTTTATCTGAACATAAAAGAAAAACAAAAGTTACTAATATGAGCATTGATGAATGACGTTTTCAGGACGGAGTTAACGTAACAACAGTGTTATGTTTTGGCGGTACAATTTAAAACATCTCTACTGCTAGAGCCACATAATGCATGCGTAACTTTTAAAATATAATGAGAGAATAGGCATAGTACTTTTACTACAGAGAAAAGTGTCTTAACATTAGTTAATATTGAGAGACGCATCTTTAATTTTTGATTCTTGATTTATTATCTGGTGTCTGCACAACAATCAAAGTTGATAAAACTTCGTATTGAACGTTTGCACCAAACTGACTTTGTATTATTGAGTTGTTAGATGATTAGAGATGTTCCATGAATGTTTTTAGCTTCTTTTCGAGTCGATGAAGGATATGGCGTATAATAGATGTATAATAGATGTTGAAAATTCTGATACACTGATATGCTCGAATTGGAGATTATAGTAGTGATGGTCTTCTAATCGCATTTCATTACTTTGGTTTATAATATACTGCTTTCTTTTATCTTCTATTTAAAGATAAATTGGATGATACACTAAAGGAATAAGGCTTTTCCCATGTGGGTTAGCGAACTTATGGTATGAATCTCATGTGACTGGAGAAGTGTACATATTTATTATTATAAGGCTGATTATGAATTCAGCTCGCATCAAATCTTTCATCACCGAAAATGTGGTGTAACAATTTCTCATAAATAGGAACACAGAATAAAGACAATTGAGTCTTGAAAACTTAAGATTCATTTAAAACTGGAACGGAAATTAGCAACAATGATTTGGTTCCGGTTTGAGAAATTAAATAAATAATAATAATAAAAACACACCTCTCTCCTTTCTAATTTATGAAAAATCAAAGATCGTACAGATAAGAAATTACAAAGATATGTTAGAGACGAAAAGTTAACCTTCCTTTCTATTCTAGGATGGCTAGAAGCTCGTAAGATTTGGAAAGGACTTAAAAAAGAAAAATATGTTTTGCGCTTGTTTCTTTTCGATCACATCCTGTGGGAATAAAATGGCGAATAAAACCCTATGAAATTTATTAATACAATATTTAAAATATTTTACTGTTTGAAAAGATGGGTTTACAGAGACCAATTGACCAAAGGGACCACATGACAGCTGTACAAACAGTTCCATTAATTGATACAAAATACACTTTTGTGGGAAGATTCACTGTGTGAAAAAAATACTGCAATATATATATATATATTATGAACTATCCTAGAAAATTTGCGCATACGACTTCAGTATTGAATGCATTACGTATTTAATTATTAATTAGTCGTGGTGTTGCTGATTACATTTCAGGGAACGCTGGAAAGCGGTTACAATTGGTTACCATGTGGGTATATTTTAATCTTCTTTTAAGTTGCAGTAAAACGAAAAAAGTTTAATGGCACTAGTGGTTCAACTACTGATTTCAGGAGATACTTTCAATCATATTAATTTGTGGGGGTATACTTTACGCTAAAACACATGAAAAAAAGTATATTGAAATCAGAAATGTAAACATCTTAAAAGACAATGCTTGTTAAAATCAGTGGTCTCTTCAAGTGTAGAAATAAGTTAAAAGTTGAGTTGCTACAGGTTAAACATATTTTCTACATGTTATGCATATGTATGTATGTATGTTTGTGGGTATGTGTGTGTATATGTATGTCTACATGTGGGAATATAACAGTTCGTCTGAGAAAAGTAAAAGACTAAAACTAATTTTGCAGGTTTTAGTGTTGGTTATTTCTATTTGAAAGATAAAAAAGGCCAAGAAGACTAAACGTTACTTAATCTTGTTTTCATTAATAAATAAATGTTGTTTAATCATTTTTCACAGTAATTACCGAGATAGAAAATAAGTTAACAACAAATCATTACTAAGTTTTAATGTTGAAGGAAAGGCCGATATTTTTTTTTTTTTTTTGTTACAACATTACTGTAGTAACATGCATTGATATTTCAATGCTTATATGTTAATTTTTTTAGATATTTTTCATTGTTTTTGTCAATCATACGTGATTTTAACATTTTTTGTAAATATTTGTCCAATTTCATTTTTTGATATATTGATAACAAATGGCAAAAAAGAAAATTGTATAACGACATGATATTACAAACATTTTGTCCCGTGTGCAGTAAAAGAACCAATTAAATAAAAAAATACTGTATAGAGAAAATATATATATATAACAAATTATG
Source organism: Lepisma saccharinum (assembly GCA_022664845.1). Classification (NCBI taxonomy): domain Eukaryota; kingdom Metazoa; phylum Arthropoda; class Insecta; order Zygentoma; family Lepismatidae; genus Lepisma; species Lepisma saccharinum. The sequence continues at coordinate 47,430 of JAGDQP010012234.1, forward strand.
CCAAATATTCATTCGTTCAAGTGAAAAGTACTATTTGTAAAGTAAAATTTAAGAATATGATTTACTTTAAAAGGCAACATTTTAAATTCAAAATAATAATAATAATAATAATAACAAAGAAATTGTTAAGTTCTTCTACCTCAATACTTTGATTTTTAAAGGGCTTAGTACTTGTTTTCTTAAATACTTAACAGTTTTTGTGTACAGTTCAGTGCAGATGAATATTTCAGTGTATAATATTATAGATAATCAACCAGACAGTGTTCGCACATTTAGGAAAACAAAAATGTACATTTTTTTGGAAAATACTCACTATATTATATAATATATATTAATACATACACACGTATAGAAGATATTTACATCACGTTGCTAGTTTAAAAGCGCACTTACCTGTACAATATTTGCTTCTTGTGGTAGCATTAAAACTATATGTACCTGCCATATTTGAATGTATTCGTAAATGGCTTCCAATTACTGTTCGTTTCTATACATGTGTTCCTGTATAATTAAAAGCTGTACTCTTTTTTTGTAAGTAAGAATTAAAACAAAAAAATTACTGCGTGAGAATGAAAGGCCTCTACCTCTTTTCTATAGCGAAAAATATATATTTCTTATTCCAAGAAAATTAGATGAACAAAAACAAAAAGCAAACAAAATGTAAATACTTGAAGCACAATTATTGTAAAAAATATATATTTATTTTTTAGTGTATATTATTTCAAGTACGAATTTTGCACCAAATCAAAATTATTCACATACTAATCATTATTGTCAATGTCTGTTTTTACTGCCAATTTTTCTGCCACTGTATGTTCTTTTTGTAAGGTAGAATTTTAAGATATATAATGGTTGTTTAGTTTTGAGATTTAAAAAAAAATAACTAGACAGTTAAAACGCAGATGCTCAGGGTAGGGAACGAGACAACTACGTGCAATTGAGAACTAAACTTTAGTGGCAGAAAAATAATGTTTTTATACATACTAATTTCGTAGCGAATTTCATAATACAAACCCTGTTTTGTTTCACTACATATATTCTACAGATATATAGATTCAAAATGCAGGCTTTGAAATAAAAATGAATTAAGAATTAACTGAAAACAAAGATCTGGTTAGATTTTTTTTTTTTTTTTTTTTTTAATAAATTGTGCGGAAGTTCATCTTAGTAGAATAATTAAACTTTAGTGCTTCTTTTGTTAATTTTAATTTTTTACTCATATTTTTCTTCAGCAAAACTAGTGTTAGATGTTTCTCCACATTATAGCAAAATCATATAGTATTTTTCGATACAAATTTTTACAGTTTTTTGTATAAGTTGTAAATCTAAACAATGTATTTACAAAGTAAACAGCTTTCGATTTCCTATCTGTCTTACTATGTACGAAAGTAATCCTTTATACTTGTTTAACATGTGTGTTGCTTTTTTTCCTGTGCAAAGGGAACTAAGAGAAATATATAATCGTTTTTGTAAATACGTTTCATTTTAATTTGTATTTTTTCCTTAATTTCAAAGAAATACACTGACAATAGTAGACAAGATGCTTCATTGAAGATGTGTATGTTTGTATGTATGTACGTATGTATGTATGCCTGTACGGAAGGTGAGAATTGATTCCTAACAATAAATTTTACCCTTCCACGAAGTAGTTTTTATTTTTAAAAAGAAATACGGACGTATTAAAAATTTCTTGCTCCAAATTTCAATAATTGAACTTTGAACTTAAAACGCAACCACGCTTCATCATTCTCGTTTAACTTTTTTTTCTTTTTGTGTGATGAATAGGCAGATTTCAATATTTTCAGATTCCATAATCCAACCGTACAAATGCATCAGGACGATCAGATGTAAATATTTTTAGAATATTGTGCACGTTGTCAACTGAATTCAAACGTCTATTTCTTTGCTTTTCATAATTATTAACAAGTCGGTGAAATTCATGAGTTAAGAGAAGGGGGGGTGGGGAACCACACACTTCGTATTTATGGGTTATTTTAGTAACCAAGAACCTTATCCCATCTCGCTTCCATTAAGCTTATGTTTTGTGCCTTCAAACTTCAGAAAGTTGATTCCCAGCCGGGCCTCAAATGCGGAACTCTAGCTGTGACTCATGACTTGACACCCATCCCATGACCACTGCGGTCATCTATTATTGTATAATGCACTGTTTACATGATTAATCATTAATCATCGCCATCCAGATTTGCAATGACATTCTCTCTCATTGATAACAAATAAATAATTCGTTGAATGTATGCCAGTTCGGAGAATAGCTCTGACTCCTGTTGCTTATGCAAACACGCATTTTTACGAAAATTACTCGGTAAATGACATCTGTTTGATATATCGACTAGGTACAAACGAATTATTGTTACCTGCTGGAAAATCTTTCAGTACATGCACATTTTGGCCTATCTTTACTTCAGAGAATTTCTGGAAATTCCTTAGTTCCTTTGGGGGAATCCCTTGCGCAGCCATCGCACAACTTCGAAATTTGCATTTTTGAATAGAGCGAGTTGGAAGTCTTTGAGAGTACCTTGCTTCTGCAGTTCTACTGTTAATGGTATTGAAAATATCAAGCTCTAAAGTTCATTTCCCCACGCTTTTGGCAGCCTGTAGCTCCGAAATAGCAGAATTCGACATTTGTCTTTATTTTGATGACAACTTTTCATTTATAGGGTGTTTATATACTACATTGACAAACTTCTGAAGGTGATTCTTCACATCAAAACAAGACGAAAGTTCCTATGTGAAACTACAGGCTCCCAAAAGCGTGGGAAAATGAACTTTTAGTGCTTCATAATTCTAACACCATGAACAGTAGAGCTGTTGTGGCATGGTGCCGTCAGACTTTAAACCTGCTGTATTTGAAAACGCATGTTTCGAAATTCCGCAATAAGCGCGCAAGGGATTTCCGAAAGGAAGTAGGGGATTCCGGAATATTTCTGAGGTGTAGGTAGTTCGAAATGAGCATGAATTAAACGACTTCCCGTGTGAGTAAAGATGAAATACATCCCCAGCATCCAATCCTGAAGTGATATTCAATTTCTTTAATAACATAAATAAAACGTTCGAAGAAATTATGCAATTCTTACTGCTGCTTGTTATGCAACCGCCTGTTTTTTTTTTGTTTTTTTTTAAAAATAGAAAATCATTTCGAAAGTCGTATGGATTCTACTTGAGATATCGACTTGGCGCAAACGAATTATTGTTTCCTGGTGGAAAACCATCCCATTCATGCTCATTTGTACCCATCTTTAATTCAGAGAATTTCTATGAATCCCCTAATTCCTTTGGAGAATCCCTTGCGCGCCCATTGCGGAATTTTGAAATATACATTTTTGGATAGCGCAGATTTAAAGTCTTTGACGGTACTATACCGCATCAGAGCTACTTTTCATGGTATTAGA